>JAVSBS010008620.1:138174-153055 GCA_033124195.1 Coracias cyanogaster
AGGGACAGTGCACCGGCCCCCGACGTGTCTGAGGAACAGTGAACTGGCCCCCTGTTTAAAAAGTTTGAGGACCCCTGATCTATCTGATTCAACCCAGAAAGAAAAATTACATTATTTATCTGTTTACTGGCCTAGCTACTTAGTTCAGTTTTATACCAATGCCACTACCTGGTATCAGTAACTATCAGAGCTTACTCACATCCTCGGTGCTCCCCAGGTTTCTGTGACCCTCTCTCTCCCCTTCTCTGCTCCTGAAACTTGGGAAATGAAAAGTTCTCACATCATGTCCTGAAAGCTATCAAATGCTATTCAGTCAGAGGTCTGACAGGCTGAGGCAAGAAATACAATTCAAAGGCAAAAAGGAAAATCCTGGAAATATCCTCTGGCTATATCATCCCAGTTATTTCAGGAGAGAGCACAAGGTTTTTGGGAGATACTTAGGTGGTACATGCTGCATCCAGCTGCACCTGTGCAGGGTGCACAGAGACTCTGGCAGTGCTGAGAGCAGTATAAAAGCAAAAATATCCCCTGGAGCTTTCAGAGGAGGATGGAGAACTGTGCAGGCATCAGGACCCATGAAAGGATGCGGGTCACCAAGCTGACGGGAACAAGGACCTGTCCCAATGAGCCGAGAGGGTGCGTTGGACTCCTCCATGGGTATTTTCCCACAGCTGCTGCTTCTCAACTGGCTTGTGGGTGTTTTGTCATAGGCACTGATTGCAGCCCTAGGGAGTGTCGTAACCCTGCACAGGGCAGGTTAAGCTGCTGGATTTTGAGAAGACATCAACCAGATTATTTTCTGAAACAGATAAATCGTGTCCAGGGTCTGAGCTGTCGCTGAAATGCTTATATACAGCGCCTCCAAATGCAGGTGTCACATTAGGAGCATGAAATTGCCCCCATATGAAAGTGTTAGAGGAGTGACATGTGGCAGATCACAGGTTGGACTGAGTAGGCAAGGACAGACTTGGGTAGTCTCAGACTGTAATCCTGTCACCTGTAAGACTTTCCTAGTGCTTTCATGGAAACAAAGTGCTCTTATCTTGAACTTCATCTTGGAATTGCATGTTTTCTTTCAGATAATAAGACTCCTGTAAAACAAATCCAACTTTGAAGAGGTAGCCCTGCCCGCATGGAGGTTTTATAGGGTCTCAACTTTAAACAGTCATAGCGTGCATTCCCTAGGCTTTACAGATGCAAGAAGATCTAAAATCATTCTCATTAGCATGATTTTATGCTTTGGAAATGCAGATGCTAAAAAGTACTGGTGTTTCTTAAAATCCAAGTGAATATTGTTTTGGAAACACATGATTTGGTGTTCTTGCAAGCTGAAATATTTGTATAGCTATGTTCTTATAGTCAGGGTGGTATGGCAAAATATTTACAGGGAAAGATAATAGTATTTATTGGATTATGTGACAGAATTGGGAAAAAAATAAGCAAGATTTCAGACACATGAGGTTTTCCTCAGATCTGATACAGATGTCATAATCTTTAAAATATATTTAAAATACTTTGAGACTAGGTTGATTATGTTAATATTTAGATGATTCAAAATAAAAAAAGTCCTTAGTATTTGAGGACTAGAGGTAGATATTAGAAAAGGGAGAGGTGGAAAAGGCATTAGTTACTCTAGGACAAAGAAAGAAAAGTAAGATCCAGCTGTGAAATAGCAAGAGTCTAGCTGGGAGTGAGAAAAATTGTCATGTGCCATAAAGCCATCTTCGCCTCTGAGTCCATAATTTGAAGTGTCCACTTGAGTTACAAATTTCAGTTCCCAGACTCAATTTTTGAAGATATTTTTAAGACTTCTGTGGGGACAAAGGCTGAGAAGTCAGAGATGGAGTGGCTATTCTGTGAAAACAGATTTCTTGCTGACAACTGGATATTAATGTCATCTGTTGGTTATTTGAAGTGTCCTCATTTCAGTGTAGAGTGGTTCATTCTTGGGAGCGTATCCAGTGCCTTGAGTAGAAGGGAGCAAATTCAGGGCCGTAGGATGCCCAGACTGTGATGTTTCTCGTGTAGGAAGCAGTTATTGTATGGGGCTGCATTATGGTGCTGATATGTTGACAAATCTTGGGTTTAGTGTCTCTGACATGGTGCTTTATTTTAGTCTGCAAGAATTTTGTTTCTGATATTAATATTGACAAGTTGGGGATGTTGGCTGATCACCAAGAAAGGCAGTAGTAGGAAAAGTTATTATGATAAAAATTATGATTATTAAAATTGTTTGATGTTTTTTTCCCCTGCATTTCCATATAGGATGTTTTGTGATGAACAGAACTACACAAGCATTGGAGCTTTCATTTTGTATTCTATTAAGTGTATACACTGTCCAAACCCCTAAACATAAGTCCTTGTTTGGGGTAGGGGCAACTCTCTTAAGAGAATTTAGATTGATGTGGTGGATGTTGCCAGTGTCCTCAGGGTATATCAAGGGGTATATAACCATAAACTTTTTTGTGTGTTTTCAATGCCTGCTGGATTTGTGGAACTTGGATTGCTGCTCTGTGGGGGCTGAAAATGTTTAAGCATTTGACATTAAAACACACAGATGCAAAACCATACCCAGAGCTGGATTAGAAAGGAGCAGAAAGTGAATTTGGAACAACCGCGTCACCTATAATGCTTGTATATGACAGTGTTAGAAAGCCTGAGAAACAGCTAGAAAATAGAAGAGCCTTGTTTTACTGTATATTAGTGGAGATAAAACGCAAATAAAGTTATGTTGAGGTTTGGAAGTGCAGTATTGGTCAAATCACACCTGAAGATTGTACACCTCTTTGCCTCCTTTATAAAAAGCCATCTCTGGTTTTTAACCCATCCTTACAGTTCAGCTATGGGGTGTTTTTTGGTCTTAAGAACAGCTTTATTCTCTATGAAAGCTGTTTTTTCCACGGGTTTCTTTGTGAAAACCAGAAGTGAAGTGGATAAAATGGTGAACAGCATTAGGTGTCACTTCAGATTACAGCTTTCAGCTTTGCCTGTAAGGCTGCACAATAAGCACAAAATGGGAGTTGAAAATGTTTGAAGATGGAATTGAGGGACTTATTTTAGCAGTGTCACATTTAGGGGTAAACACCGGAGAAAGAACCTGTCCTAGATTTTGGCAATTTCTCACCTGCGGTGATACGGGGCCAGACCTTCCACTGGCGCTGTCCCATCAAAGACTGCTGCGGAGCTGCTGTGATTTACCTCATGGGTGTCTGCCTACTGTCTTACTTGCAGCACAACCTCTGCTGGCTCAGAAAGAAGCATCTCCTTTGTATTTTATCTGTGATACATTTACTTCTTGCTTTCTTCTGTCAGTCATTGTCTGCTGCATGACCCTGAGGCAGCTCAGGAAAGACACTGTAGGTCCTGCTTCTGGTGGTTATTCAAAGTCAGTGGTGTCCTGACCAAAATTTCTTCTATGATTCATTTAAGCTGAAAGAAATAATAACTGATAAATAAGACATGATGTTATCTTAAGTAGCAATTGATAGAATCTTAGTAGGCCTGAGGTACCCTCTTTGAGGACAACTTAAACACATCATAATTGGGAAAGATTCATTATTGAGAATAACCTCTGACTGAAATGAGCTAACTTCTCCCTGTATAACATGCCCTGAAATTTAAATACATGTCAGAAGCAGTACTAAATATAGCTACTGGCATTATTGTTAGCATAAGCAGAGCTGGTATTTATAAAACCAATATCTTTTCTGCTGTGCTAATAACCTTTGCCTAATTACTAATATTTTCAGTTGAGGGAATTTTGATATGATGAATTGCCTATTACTTGATGAGACATTTTGGATGCAATTTCAATTCAGTGTCAGTGTTCCATGTCAGTAATATGCTGTATTTTCACCAGTTTTAAATTTACCTTACTCAGTCCTACGGATCTACTTTATGTTACGACAAACCTTATAAAAATCCAGAAGCCACTCACAGCCTTGGCTAGTGGTGCTAGCTAAAGCTGTGTTACTGGTTACAGGCTACATGGTATATATGGGAGCATCCAACAGCAGTGGTATGGCCAAGACTTTGCTATTTAAAAAAAATAAATTCTTCTGCAAAGCATCTATTTTACTCTGCAAAATGCTCCCTTCTACCTTATACTCAGATCATTCTACCTCATTGAGTCTATATTTTTGTGTAGATGCAGTCTTCAAGATTTATCTGGTTTTTTTAAGAAATATATTTAGAAGTGTACAAGACCCATGTAGTTCCTATGGGTTCAGTGAATATGCTATAAATTTCTGTTCACTTTAGCTTTCCACCTCTACAATGGTTGTGGGTTTTTTTTTCCTTAAGTGTGTGAATTTAAATAAAATTTCTGGGGCCTTTCACAACTTACCAAAGGAGTTTAAATCAACTCATTTAAATGTAGTTCTCATGTGACTGCAGAGGAGGTCATAGTGTGGTTATATGTTGATGTCTTCTAAGATTGTAAAGCGTGGGGTTTTTTTTTGTAATAAGGCAGCAGGGAAGGAATGGGTTGGCTAAACAAATGGTGTGTCGTGGTCACGCAGAATCACAGAATGTTAGAGGTCGCAGTGAAAGAGTTGTTTTTTTCTCTCTATAACTTAGGCCAGAAGAAGATGAAGCCACATACTAATACAAATTTCCTTCATGTTTGAGTACTTGACGAGTCATACAGAGGCTGAAGAAGTCCTGTAGCATGGGATGTGAAAGTCCTAAGAGACTGCCACATTAATAATTGCAATTGGTAGCCAGGGAGGAGGAGGAACTTCAGATAAAAGCTGTGCTTAAGGAAAAATAATGCCCCATGTAATTTTTGGGATATTTAGATCCTATTTTATTCTAATGCAATCACAGATCATGTTATACTTGTGATTGCAAAAGTTTTCTGAAGAAAACAATGATGAAGCCCCAGTGAAGGGAGGCTGCTTTTAGAATTCATTGCCAGCTGCAAATAGGAATAACCCAGTCCTGGGGGAGCAGCGCTACTTTGGAAGGAAAGCTCTAGGAGGACGTGAGGGTTGAGCATTTAACCTGCCAGCTGTAGGGTTTTATTTGCGTCATTAATACCATCTAGCTGCACGATTTGGGTGGGGTTAAGTTTGTCTTATCTAAGGCAGAAAAGCTTTGAGGGAAGAGCCACCTCGAGGTATTACAGCGTAAGCAAGAGAATTTTGCCACCCCAAGGGCCAGGACCAGCTCCTGGGGAGAGACAAACCATGGAAGTGGGCCAGGGTGGGCAGAGAGCCAGGGAGGAGACTTGTTGAAGCTGGCTGGGGGGAGCAGGAGGGAAAAGGAGCCCTTTCCTCCCTGCTCAGCATCTCTCTGGCCAGCTGAGATCCTCTCCACAGCCACAGTGCAGGTCTGGCAACTGTTTATTGTCCCCAGCACTTTGCTTCTCCAGAGAGGTTTTGCATTGCATGTGTCTTGGTCCTAAATGCTGTTTGAAATGAGCCTGCTGGAAGGTGGAGTTTTACCTCTGAGGTGTGGGTATCTACCAGCCTGGCAACAGCTCTGCTTCACTCACTCACCAGAGCAATGACTTCTTAGCCCATTCTTCACTCATCAGGCAAAACCGGTTATTTTCTCCACTCATTGAGTTCACTGACACTGCTCACTAGGAACAAAAATGTCAAAGACGAGTCCTTCAGTTGAACCAAGGGAAAAACACAGAAGTACTTACCAGGGCCAAGGGACATGCATTGCTAGTATTGTGGGCAGCAGCAGTGAGACAGTCGGTACTGTCACAGAGATGTCTTCCTGCGGCATACCCAGGAGGGCAGGAAAGAAAACACATACAGGGAAATGCTGAAGGTCTGGCTTGAGCACCCAGCAGCCCGCTACCCTGCAGAGCAGGTGTAGATCCTGCCACAGCCACCCTCCCAGTTCCCTGCAAGGAGCTGGGGAGCACAAATATCCCCACAAGAAGATGATTCCACAGGCTTGGAACGGCAGGGCAGCTTCTGGTGGCAATGCCAGTGTTTTCTGGGCACTGCAACACTGGACATCCCACTCTCCTTCTCCCCCATGGGAAAAGATGGGTACATTTGAGCCTGCAACATTGTACTTCAACCCAAGGGGTAAGGAGACAGAATAGGATTTTGGGGGGATTGTCTAAGCAGCTGTTGCACTATTTTTTTTGCAGAAATGTGTTGTATTCCACATTTACATACAGCCCCACATCTACAGTCAGAGGAACTGTGGGGCCAAGTCAGTGCAATAGAACATTTTGAGATGGTGACTCAGATGAGGTTTTATCCCAAGACCCTCTAGAAGTATTTCACTTGCCTTGTCTTTGCTCTGAGCTTTCCAGCCTCTTTGAAAAAGTTTTATGTTCCCGTTCTGCTGTTTGAGTGACACTGCAGTGCTATGTCAGGTAACGGGTGCTGGTATTAGCTCTGGAGAAGGTTTGCTTCCTTAAACCACCACACTTTGTTTCTCCATTGTCACAACATCAGCTTTTGTCTGAAACCTGCTTGTTCTGAGGTCTAGGTTGCTAAATATTGATGATGTCCACACAGATGTTTACACAGTTTTGAAGCCTCTGAGATCCTGACTCCCTGCTCTGGAAAGGTTATCAGTGCTTTGAACCTTGCACACAATTTAAGAAATCAAACAAAAGCAAAAGAATCATGGCAATGATTCTAGATTTCTAGACAGAAAGGTGGTTGGATCAAAGAGGATGTCTTATCCTCTTCTTTCCTGCCTGCGACCTTACATAAATGCCTCGCTCTTAGATCCTGGCTGTTCAGATGTGTAAATTATTCAAATCAACAAAAAAATTAGATACCGTACATGGAGAGGTGGAGAAGAGGTAACAACAAAAGTCTTAGCTGTGAGATTTGCTCTCAGCAATGAAGGAAAACAAAGGGAGTAAAAGATACAGTAAAGATAAAATAGTGGCTGTGCAATGTATGGTTTGCATTGTTCTTGGATTTTGGGAGGCCACCTTTCAATGCCAAAGAGCACTTTCAAAGGTTACCTGTAAAATCCTTTGAAAATATAGTTCTTTTGAATGGAGAGTTATTTTTGCTAAGCCATTTTTAAAAAAAAGATAGGCAGAGAATTATCCCAACTTCAGAAATATCATATTAAGCTAATATAGTAAAAAACATGTATAATTAAGTCTATGAGAACCCAAAGTCTGTGAAAGAGTGAATCCCTGTTCCTACAGAAGTTGATGTTGAATTTTCCATCATAGGATTTAATCCCAGGTGTTTTGGATGAGCTGGCTTGAGCATCATGGGTTGATCTGGAACAGCAGGGCCAATGGCACAGCTATGGCAGACACAAAGGACACTGGCCTCAGAAAGAGGAAAATGTGCTGCTGAGAGGTTATGTATGGTGCCCGTGACTGTTATGTAAACACGGTGCTCTCCAGTCCCTGCATGCTCAAGAACTAACAAGTGATAGGGCAGGGGATGTGTTAAGACAATACCACTTTATGGTGAGACTTTTATATCTTGTAAAGTTGCATTAAGAGTACGCAGGTCATGATAGCAACTTGAACAAAAGCCAGAATCTGCTCTTGCTTAAGATCTCATATTGCAGAGCTTCAGGCCCACCAAATAGCTTTTAGAGATGTTGTCTGTGTGGCTGGGTTGCAGCTTTTCACAGCTGTAGTCTCTGCTTCTTTTGGAAAGGAGGATGAGGGAGTTTTAATGGTTATGACTCAGGGAATTGTTGCAGGACCAGAGGCAAATACGAGGCATATCCACCTGAGTGTGAAGAATAAACGAAGTGGTAACTGCTAGGTCAAGGGGAGCGTGAGGAGACATAGCAGGAGATGACACTATAGGTATAGACAGGCATTCATAGAATTAAAGGGAGTTCCAAGGATTTATTTCACCAGCTAAAAGAAGAAAAATAAATATAAGGCTTTAAGAAGATAAAAAATACTATGTTTTAGGATTTTCACATGAAGAACCTACATACTAAGGCAGGATCCTTTACAAAATTGAGTATCAGAGAGAGACATTCATTTAAAAACTTTGGTAATGAGGACAGAGTGTGCTGTGTGACAGAAATCAGGTAGAAGGAAGGAGAGACAAGCAAGGGCAGCTAAAAACTGTGAAGTAACAGTAGCTATAGAAATAATTCAAATGTGTGAGCACAGCTTACGTAGAAGAATCTGGGCTCGATCATATTTATATTGATGACCTACCTTCATAAAAATAAACTGAGGGAAAAACTCAGGGAGAGCTGGGAAAGCATCAGCCACTTTTCAATTTCGCCAAACTGTATTCCTTAGCAGTTTATATTTATGCAAAAATGAGCCTCAATCTGTCCTGATATTTAGTTACTGGTATTTTTTAAATTAAAAATAGATTTTGACTTAATTTTTTCAGGGGTGCATGTTTAGACACACAACAACATTCAGAAGAGGTATCTTGCATGCATCTTTTTTCAAGAAGAATTTGTGAAACCTAATGTTTTCCCAGACAGTTCACAGACACTGCAAACTATTCCCATTCTCTACTTGCTCTAATAGCTTTTCTGAGGCTGCTGACCAAGAGGTATTACATCCCAGAGTTACCCTGCATGAAATTAGTTTAGATCACTTCAGGAACATCATGGAGATGCTAGGGAGGCTTCAGGTGAGGTGTAGGTGTTTCTCAGTGACACAGAAGCTGGGAATCAAGCTTTACCCTGCAAAGCTTAAAGGGAATTATTTGCATAATAGAAGGTTGATTACTCCGTATGGTGTGTATGTACTCACAGGTGGAGCAGGGATGTTATAATCAATCATACAGACTACAGGATGGCTATGTGACTGCTGTGGTTTAGATCCAGCCAGGAGTTGAGCACCATGTGACTGCTCACTCACCACCGCCCCTCCATCCAGTGGGATGGGAAGGAAAATAAGGTGAAAAAGGCAACACCTCATGGGTTGACATAAAGAGAGTTTAACAGAACAACATAAAAGGAGAGGTAGCAACAATAATAGTAATGAAACAATATATAAAGTGAGTAATACAGAACGAACCATCCAAGACTGCTCCAGACCCACCATGCCCCAACCATGCCAGAGCCCATGCTTTGCCTGGTCCACCCCTGCCCTTGTAAAGCAGCATGACATCAGCATGGTATTGAATAACCCATTGGCTGGTTTAGTTGTCTATCCTGGCTGTGGCCTCCTCAGATCCTGGTTAAAATTAACCCTATCCTAGCCAAACCCAGGACAGTGACATAGTTGTTGGATCTGGTCATCTTCAACATGGGCATGAGGTATGATTCTCAATGCTTAGGTGTAGTAAAGCAACATAACAGCTTAGTAGGGGTAAAATAAAATGTCAGGATTGCTGGACTGGGGAAGGGGCCAACTTACTGACACCTGAATAATTTAGTGTAAGATAAAGTATCTTTTTAATATATACATATTTAAGTATTTTAACCTATCTTCTGTGAGAAATTCTGGATCCTATTAACAAGGGGGAATGTGTGGGGAAAAGAGGGAGAAAGAGGTGATGGCTTAGGCTGGAGGCCTATAGGAATCCTTTTTGTCCTGATCAAGTCATCTCCCTTCATGGACTACAAAAGCATGGTGTTTCTGTATTGCCAGCCGTAATCCCCAATTAACCACACTGCATTAGCCCTGTGACACACAAGGGGGCTTGCAGCAGTCAAGCAGTTTGCAAGGATTCCCATATGCACCCCACCAGCCATCACCACCTTCAGTACACAGCTGGTTGTGTGCTTTCTGGGCATGTACCTCAGCCTCCTTCCTCTGAAGTGTTAAAGGTGTCAATGCAGCTGAATTCACCATGGATGGTGACTTGAAATGGCACAACAGTCTTTAGATGACTGATCAGTCTCCAGAGTCCAAATGATCATTAAATGTGAGGATTTTGCCCCATATTCAGTTGGCAAAGACCCCGGGAACTACAGGCAGTTTGCAGCTCCTTGGCATGTTTGCAGACATGTGATGGCATCATAACTCTGCTCTCTAGTTATGGCAAGCAGTCATTTGGCTGAACAAGGAAGTGTGTATACTTGCCTCAAATCCTGAGACTCAAACATCCTGGGGGATGGTTATAGGGTCTGTAACATGCCTAAGGTCAATTCAGGTGGGCCAGTGGTCCCTTCTCACTTTAAAAATTTGCTCAGCAAATTGGATTCAAGTAAAATGGTAAGTTAAAAGCCATTTAGTAAGAATCAAACTGTAAAACAGCATCTCTTGTTCATTTTTCTTCAGTTTGTTGTTCTGTCATCTTTGGGGTTTAAAACGGGATGTGACATGGACTTTCTGTCTTTTGAGTCAAGATGTCTGTCTCAGGCTTCATCAGAAACATTTTAGGTCTAACATTAAACCACAATTTTGGACTAGTCTCTACTTTCTTCAACTCTGGTTCACAACAAATGCATTTGATGGCAATTTTTTCAGAACAGTGTATTTCTGATTGCATGAGAAGTGAAAATCAATCATTTCCCGCAATTAACCTTTCAAATAATCTCAAGTTTTCTAATGTAGAGCTTTTTCACTGATTATGGTTTACATGTTGTCTGCCTTCAACAGTGCTTCTTCAACAGTGCTTATTTTAAAATAATCCACACTCACTTCAGTTACAGTTTTCTAAAGGTGAAGTCTTTTTTTTCCTGAAAATAGGGAGATTGCTACCTTTTTTGTTTATTTGAATACATAGTGCCTGATATCCATGCTAGTGATAATACCATTATTAAAATTATCACTTTGCAAAGAATGTTCCCTTTTTGGAAGCATTCATGTGCTTATTAAATGACCCAATTTATTAAAGGAAACTTTTTTTCTTTTCACAAAATGAGTGCCTTTCACTGTGAGTTTCTCAATATTTGTTTAGGTTCCTGTGCTTCAGAAGATGTCATGCAATTCATGACTTCAGCGTACAGTGACCTGGAATTTGCTTTCCTATGTCACATCCATACTGCAACATTAGCCTCTTAATGGCATTTTGTACAGTGTAAGCATAAGCCTATGCACCCATATAAACCCAAAGGGTCATACCAGATGTCCTGGACTTTCCAGCAGTTTATCACATTCTTAGTTGTTGCTTAATGATGAACACATATAACTTAGAAGTTATGACTTTGAATTATTTATGTTAAACAAAAAAAAATTCCATAGCTTATTAGAGTACCTCAACCTCAATATAAAGCAAAATATGTAAACTGTTGGCTCAGATTCTTTGTGTGTGGTTAACAGTGTCTTGTTCGTAGTTCACTTTGTGTATGTAATGATTTTTTTTCTCATTTGTATGGGTTCTCCATGCAACTAGAGAGGAGAGAGTGTTACAGTATCTGTAGATAGAAAGAAGACATCCACCTGAGATGGTAGAGGGGCTGAGGAGAGAAAGAATACCTGAGGCCACAGACATTCCCATTGGCCTGGCTTCCTATGGAAATAAAGCTCAGGCAGTCGTGTGTCAGCAGTTCTCCTAGCTCCACTGAACTCTGAATTTGATAGGGGTTTAAGAACTATTAAATCCTTACAAATTTCCTAAAAGTAAACATCTATATAGAGGGAGGGCTACCCTGTAAGTGTTTGGACAGAGAGAAAGGCAAAAGCATGAGCTCACATATGGTTAGGCCCCAGAGGATTCGCATGGGATAGGGCTCTTAATAAATGTCCCAGCTGTGAGAAAACTTTGTACTTTAGTCCATCATTTTGTAGAAATAGAGATCCAGAAAAGAAAACTGTCATCCTCTCCTTTGCTCATGAAATAGCATGTGTTATAACTGTAATCACAGTTGTGATAGCAGTAGTTTCATTTTACATATAGAATCTTTCTTCTGATAACCTGAAAGCCTTGCTTTTTATTAATACTTATTTACCTATTTCTCAGTTTGGGAACAAAAAATATATTTCAGTGAGACTACTATAGGAAGTTAAATTGCTTCTTTCCTCTTTCAAAAAATAGATCCCCTCAATCTATCAGATTATTGCAAATGCATGCTTTCTGTTTATTTTTTAATCCAATAACATCCAATTAATTTAGCTTCATCTCTTCTAATCATGCAGTGTATCTTCCTCATGGATGGAAAGTAAATGGTGCTTTAACAAAATATGGAAATAAGTGGCTGATCATTTAATACTACTCTGTTTTTCCTGAAAAACATTGGTGCTGTTTATCAACAACCGTATACCTCCCAGTTATCAGTCAAACTGGTTACTTACAAGGGACCTGTTCCATGCACTGCACCTTTCTTAGTCTCCAATTTTGAGACTTAAATAGCTTCGGTTTGATTATTTAATATTTTTTAGCTAGAAGAGCAGGCTTTTAAAAAGAAACTATGTGCTGTTATTTCACCTAATAGCTTCATGCTTTATAAGAATTAATCCATGAAATATCTTAGATTTAGGGAAGATTTTCTCTTTAGGGTAAAGCTCAGCTCTTGTGAATTGCTTTTGATAACATCTGGACTTGGAAGCCTTGCTAAAACTTCTACTTCAGAAGCTTTCTTACATGGAACAAGCAGGGTTTTTTTGGTCAGACAGAATAACTGATGAAAGATTTTTATTTTTACAGATAGTAAATTCCTGTCAATTTCTTACATTATGCCCACATCCTCTGAAGACATGACATTTTCTCTAAATCTATAGCACACATTCATGAATAAAAATTAATACATCTACAATGCTAAAATTGTCAAAAATCACACGGAATAAATAGGTACTTCATGTACTGTCACAGCACAATTCTCCTAATTCCTCTTAGCCCAAATCTGTGGGTTATTACAGTCGCACACAAATTTGATTGCAGCATTGATTTGACCCACTGTGACAGATCCTATATTCTCCTGGAAGTGCAGTAATTTGAATGTCCATTCTCAGGTTACAATCCAGCTGAGTGCTTAAAGCAGCACTTAATTGTAAACACCAGAGAAGTTCCATTTTAATCAACAACTTATTTGGCCATTTATATCTAAGCATGTGCTAAAGAGCTGAGCATGTCCTCTGCTGGAGGAGGGCCTTCAGATGGTGAAGGGTACTTAGTGATAGTAAACTCAATTTCAAATAGCTGTATCAATAGCATATATTTATTCTCTTTTACTAGCACTTCACTGCCTTTTAGTTTCTTTGTTGCTTAGTAAAACAATGAAATCAAATATTATAATACTTCATGCATTCCCAGATCATATGGTATTTTACAGTTGAATAGAGAGGTGAGTTTTGTCATCTCTGCATTAATAGCATCATTATCATTTATTATTATTATTATTGCCCATTGTATTATTTTGTAAATGATAAATTAAAGGCCCAAGCAGATTAGGTTTGGGATTTTTTCACCCTAATTGAGTATCTCAAAGTTAGACTTTCTCAGTCTTCAGTACTCATCACAGGCTTGTTTTCCAGTCAGCAAAGAGGAATAGGTACTTCTTGTAAGTGGTTCAGATCTTCCTAGGAGAGAGGCTCTGTAGATGTCTCTTCTTCTCTGCTAATTATTAGGAGATTGTGGAGTCAGTGGTTCAAATTCAGATAGACAGTTTTTTAGGGCAAATGAATCCCATTTTTGGTGAGCCAGTTTTGGTCACAAATATGTCAGTGGCGAATGTGAAAACTGAATACAATTTTGGCTTTTTTTTCTGTCTTTTAGGTTTCTGCTTTGGTCCCCATATTGGTCACAGAGTTTCAGGGTATTTCTTTTCAGGACTCTGACTTGGTCATGCTTTGCTAATTCAGATTGGACATGAACATCCAGTACCACAAAAGATCGCAAACAGTTACAAGGTTTCAGAGATTGGTACTTCAGCTGCAGCCAAGTTTAGAGATGTTTGTAAGCCATTGAAGGCAAATACTATTGGCGGATCTTGCACTATTTGGTGTACATTCACTCTGGATGACCACAGTGGGGAATATCAATATCAAACACCTGGGAATTTGTCATCCCTACTAAAAACTTGATTGGGTAAACTGTCATTATGAGAAGAGGTTTGCTGCTCTGGTGCTATGTTTTGCCCTTGTTTGTGTGTTTCATCGTAAACGTCATTTTCCTGATGTGTAGAACCAGAAAGCAACCTTCAGTGCCTTCCTTGTCCTCAGTAAAGAAGACATTGATACATCCAGTGGAGCTGCCAAGATGGGTTTTCCCACATGGCAAAGTCATGGTGAAGAAGCCGAGTTTGGAGTAATGGATTTCTCCTACCGGACTCTGAGGCAACTGCTGTCCCCAAAAGCCTCTTTACATTGTGACATAGACTTGCTGTTTTTAAAGCAGTTGATCCTAGTGATTGGTATCATATTTAGGGCTAGTCACTTATGCCTTGGTGTGGAGTCCCATCGTGTCATTACCTATAGAAGCAGCATCATGGTGGTTTCTCCTGACTCTTGGTTCCTGTCAGGGAAGGATTTTTATATCATCACTTTTTCCTTATTCCTGTAGGGCTGAAAAGATGGAAATAAGTGGATGTTGCCTCTTTTGTCTCCTTTTCTTCTTCTCTCTCCTGCTTCCAAGGTCATGGGGCAATACTTTTAAACATAATATGATGCTAAGAGTGTAGAAGGTCTTTGTGCATTTTGCTCAGATCCTCCTGAGATGTGGTACAAGTGGAGGGAAATGTTGCTTGGCCACTGACCTGTGCAGGAGCAAGGGCAGCAATGAAGGAGTTACAAATGGATGGGGCAGGAAAAGGTCCAGCATCCTCATCATAACCTTGCTGCAGGCATCGCTGCACTTCCCACCAACTACATTATAGGTCACATTTGTATTTTATGGTGTCACTACACATGTTGTTCTAGTCTAAGGCTTTGATGTTTGTGCAGCAGTGAAATAAAACATGGAGCTTCTTGACAATATTAATTTCCAAAAAATAAAAGCCTGACGCATGGCAACATATATTTCCTTCACTGCAATGTGCAGTGCTGGGCTGTTCTCTGAATTTAGTGGGTTTAAACTGCTGTGAAGTGGTAAGCTACAGAGAAGTCAAAACACTGTAG
>JAVSBS010008620.1:197157-213329 GCA_033124195.1 Coracias cyanogaster
TGCTTTTCAGACCAAAATGAACTGAGAAAATCAGTCTTATCCCTGAGGAGAGTAGCACAGTTTAATTTACAAGGACAGCTTATAATACTGGCAAGGACAAGATAGAGATGTGCACTTGAAATGTTCCAGTGAACAGGAAAGCTAGAGAGATAGAAGACAAAACAACCTGATGGGTTGCTGTTTTAATGAAGACTGGACTGATTTCAAGGGCTTCCCCCTACGCTTCTCCCCGTGCCTTCTGTTGTAATGTCATTATGCTTCCTAAACAACCCAAGATTTTTATACTAAAAAGACAGATATTTATGGCTGTTGCTTTTATTAATTTCTTATTTTGTGATAATACCAACTGCCCAGGTAAGAACCCCTTTAAATGAATGAAAGAATCTGTAAGAAAGTATCATTCCTGCACAAACAGCTGTACAGGCTTTAACTGACATGAAAATGAATAGAGGGCAATAGCTATGCTGACTGAACTCATCTAATGACATAAAGTCCTCTCTAACATCCCATATTGTATTATTTAGGTCTTGCAACATCACGAAGTGAGTCTTGACATATTGCGAAACCTGATATTCCTCTTTGCAAATGCAAGTCATGGGCATAAAGAGTTTCAAAGGCTGTTTTGCACTTGTCACTCTTTGCAGTTGCAGCATGAGGTACTTGGAGACATGAGGGAGTATCTCCGCTGGAGCTAGCTCCCTGTAAGCTTAGCCTGGAGCCAGAATGTGGTCAAGTATGTTGGATGATATGCTCCCAGTATCTCCACACAAGCTCAGGATCTGAAAAAGTAGGAGCACACTTGTGGGGTATTGCTCTGTCAAAGCCATGCTGCTTCCCTGCCTGATCTAGTAAAATCACCCTAAGGATCCATTTGCACACCCAGGCCACAGTCTTGAAGATCTGAAATATTTTAAAGCACATCTGCCAAAATTACCTCTGGCACAATGCTCTACTTCACAAATTGACTCAAATTCCTACCATCAAATGCATCTCTGTAGAAGGATTCTTCCGGCTTTTAGGAAAAGGGTAGATGGTATCCATGGCAGAAGACTGTTATATTCATTGATGAGGACTGATTGAAGACATTATTTCTGTATTACTTTTCAGTAACTGTACACTACAAGACTGTAAAATTACAAGATGGACTTTTTTTCAGATTCTTACCTACCCAACCCTTTACCCTAATACAGAAATGTTCATTTTTCATCTGGATCCAGACAATGTCTGACACCTCTAGTAACATGTGGGCACAAGGTGTCTGACTCTAGTCTGTCACTCTTTCTTACTGACTTTAGCTCCTAGGCTAAAAGCTTGAGACTAGTGAGAAGCGCTGAGGAAGAGAATCAGAGATTCCTGGCCAGTATTCAGGAATGATGCTAAAAAGCATCAGCTGAGGAGAGACTGAGGGTAGCAGAAAGAATCAGTAAGCTGTGCAAAAAGCATTGCCCAGCTGACTATAAATGTTTGCAGAGGAGAGTTCTCAGAAAGCTGAGAAGATAAAGAGAAAACAGATTGTCCAAGCTTGGGATGTAGGACATCCCACGCAGTGGCTTGATCAACCTGACGCTACCAGAACACTACCTCTTCTTGCATCATCCTCGTAACATAGTATATCTCGAGAAATGAAGACTTGACTCAAGTAGGATATGAACTTAATTTAGGATGAAAGCTGCACTTCTCTGAAGTGGCTTATCATGAGTAAGCTTTAGTTCTTGTGCCATTCATGTGAATATGACACTGTAATTGAGCTGATATCCTAAAGACATGCTACACTTGTGGTTTCACATATTTATACAGGATCAGTCTTCTTCAAGCCAAATTGGAGCATCAGGGGAGCCTGTCTGGACCCATTTCTGCAGGCAGACCAAATAGTGATTCTGGTGTGATTCTGGTGCAGTGAAGGCAGCCATTTAGAGCCACTGGTGTAACCAGTCAGCATTATGTGATACCTGGTGGTATTTCTATATATATTTGTTTTGTGTTGCAAGTTTAGAAGTGTTATAAAGAGTAGAGCAAAGGAAACTGGCAAGGTAGACTGCAATATTGTTGATAAAAAGAAATAGTGGTATCCCAATAGCAAGCACCCCATGCTCTGTCTGTGTTCAGGGAAGGACAGATCCAGTCCCACATTTTCCCAATTGGAGGCAAAAGGAAATCTGTGAAAGCAAAAGAAGTCTGGAATCTCTGTCAAATTCACCAAGCTTGAGGCTCAGCTTGCCTCATTCATCAAGCATGAGGCATTTACATCCTCATGTGTAAGGTGTAAATGTCATCCAGCTGTTTTCCATATCTACAATAGGATAAGGTGAATCTCTACCTGGAATTGCCCATTTCTCTCACTGCCATTCAGAAATGTTCAGCATTACATGTCAAGATACAGACCTCTGTTCCTGTAGATGTTTGGAATAGGTATCATGAATCCCTCCTGTAAAAACATCAGTTCTCAGTAAGACACTCTTAGGACAGCTCTCCTCAACATGTAGCAAACCTGCAGGCTGAGCCTGAGGTGAGATGACTGTTACAAATCTTTGAGCTTTGGCCCCTAGGAAAACATTTTGCTGTGCTCTTGCTTTTTTTAGAAGTCATTATAGATCTGTGTGAACGCTACAAGCTTTTTTTTCCTTTTATAGGGCTGAGTCGCAAAGGTCTTAAGAACACGTAAAGGTCATGTCCACACATATAAAGTAAGTGATTCTGATGGTCTTTCCTTCTCTCCTTTGTAGGACATCCCAAGCAAAGATCAACCACCCCAAAGAATGGATTCTCCCCCAAACCAGGAGAGAGTCGAGACACTGAAAAGCAGTTCATTCAGAGACTGAAAGAAAAGTGTGATGAGCAATCCCAGCAATTAAGCAGTATTCGAGATGAGCTTAAAAACGCCAGCTGTGGCTTTGACGTCTTTGCTATAACAACACAGCACTTTTTCAGGCAGGTAAGTGCAATGGATACTTTTCACCATTGGAAAGATACTTCGCCTTTACTACAGTCACTTCCCCAAATTTACTCTACAGTCTTTGAAACTTTGTTCTTGGGAGCAAAGTATGTAATTTCTTTGCAACAGTTATTATGAGGAGGGAATTATTATTTGAAAATCAAAGTTCAGGAACATGGAAGAGGAAGAATTATGACTGAAGCATTTGTCCCAAGCACAGAGGGGTTTCAGGATGTTTTTAAGAGTGAAGCAGATGCAAAATCTTAGAAGTCCCAGTCCCTGACTGCTAAAACTGGAATAGAAGGTGATATTGAGATATTGATACTTGTGAACAAATATAGGAACAATCCATGCATTTAGTTTAGTCAACCAAAGATGTTTGATGAAGGAAAAGATTTGCTTTTTCATAGTACTTATCTACTGTTCCTGTTCACCATAGAGCAGGCAGTATGTCCCTGTTACAGAGGTGTCAGTTCCTGAAGATGTTAGAATAACATTTTCTCAGCATTTAGTAGATTACATTCTGCAGGTATAAAGAAAATGTATTCAATAATTAGAGAAGCCTATTTATTCGCTACACCCAACACAAAATGAGTGAAGTTTAAAAGATTATCACAGTAACCATGAAGGATTTGTAGGTGTTGCTTTTTTCAAAAGCCATTTAGTGATCTGGGAAATCTAGCTGGGCTCTGAGGTCCAGACCTGGTTCCCATGATGCACATGTGTTTTGTATCATCCCAGTTATGCTACTGTCCCAACAACTTTGTAAAACAGGCAGATGATCACCCAAGGTATGGACAATATCCTTGGTTGCTTGTTTGTCTACTTTTGGAAGAGACAAGAGTAAACTTCCAGTATTAAATGGGAGAAAGCAAATGAAGCACAGATTTGAACAGTCTGTAAATTCTGAAATACTTTATTCAGTTATTTTTTAATATTAGTGGGAAATATTACCTTTAACCAATACAATAGTTCACATTTTTAGCTAAGTAGGAGCTGATATTGCTGGGGTGATCTTCATTGAACTGAAAAAAAACAGGGAAATTTTTTAAAGTACTAAGTATTTTAAACAACTTCCCAGAGAAATTTCCCCATATATTTTTCTTTAGTCTTGACATTTCTGGGCTTGATGGGCATTTGAAAAGCTTTTTTTTTTGCCTGTTATGTTTTGGTTGGTTGGTTGGTTTTGGGGTTTTGTGTTGGTTTTTTTTTTGAGATGACTGTGGAGTGTCCTTGATTAAAACAGAGGGAAACAAAAAAGGGCAGAACAGTGTCTGCTCAGCTTTGTCTACGTGTTGTCCACTGGGAAGAGATTTTTCATCTCACGCCTCATTCACAATTTGTTGAAGGAATTCTGGACACTTGGGCATATCTCCTTCATCTCCTCTGGATATATTTTAAATGAGAACAGCTGCTGCAACTGAGCTTTGAGACAACTCTTATCCCATCGGTGCATGTTAGGTTGGTCCTGAGAAAGACTCCTTAATTGAACACCTCAGGGGAGTTTATTTAATAGAGTCATCTCCAAGTCTTGGCTGGGCATAGCTGTATGTCATTCTCCCAGCTCCTCTGCACTATTTGCAGTAATACTCCTCTGAGTGCTTGCAGAAAAAAAAATAATATAACTGTGGAATTTACGCATCTTGGTCAGGATTAGGTGTAGGTTATTTTCAGATCCACTGCTGGACTCACTTATGTTCAGCCTGAGTGTCAGTCCCTTCTGGGCTTGCCTGGTCACTTCGCCATATACATATGCACATCACCGCTCAGTGCAGTGCAAGGCACTCATGTCTTGCTGGGAGCCATGTAATGTGGACCCCTCCCAGGTAAAGTCACCCCTGGCTTTCCTGAGTGATGAGCTGCACAGTCAGCATGAGCTCAACAGTTATCCATTAGGCATTCAGATATGGTGCCTACATTAAGATTATGGTTGCTTTAGGCTCCATTTTTAGTGAATGGAGGCAGGTGAGCACTTCCACACTATTTACAGCACCAAAGGCCTGAAATTCTGCCTGAGGTACTTGCCTGTCTTGACTGAGGCTGCTGCACTTTTAAATTTGATTCTTGAGTTGAGAGCCTACATGTGGTGGGATGATCTGGGACTACTCAAGCAATTGCATAATTGTGCAATCTGTTGTCTTGCAACATAGACACAGATTTCCAAGTTTCTGAGTGTAATCCAAAAATACAATCTGTATAAATTTTCTGAGATGGCATTATTGTTTGAAAGCTTAAGCAAATTTGCATTGACTGGCTTTGAGTTAAGACAGCATGGAAAAAGAAACTTTTCCCATTATAAAAATAATAATAATTATGTGTGTTTGTTTCTGAGAAGCCCACAGGCAAAATCGTTGAGGTCTAAGTAGAACTGCAGTTTGGCAAGGGAATAAAACTTGTTCAGGAGCAAGATGGGGCTTTATTCCAGAGAAGTTTGTGGTTGATTTGTCAACTGGCAGTTCTACTCTGCTTAGCAGAGGGCCCAAGACTACATTGATGCTAGGGAGCCTCTTTGGGCTGATAGTCACCCATAGCCTAATTTTTGTACATGTCTTCTTCTCAATATACTACATCAAAATAATGTCCAAAACAGATTTTTCTCTGAATTGGAGCTGAATTGTGTTGGAAAATGTTCTTCCAGGCAGCTAGGACTGGACTGGGTCTTAAAAGCAACCAAAGAACCAATGTTTTGCACACAGGTAGGAGTCTCCCCATGCCTGTGGCTCTTTTGTCTTGCTCACACTGTTTCTGTTCTCTCTCCAAAGATGGGGAAAGCACCAATGCAAGTGGTTCAACAGACATGTTTGGCTGAAGAAAGGGAGTGTCAATACGTAGTAAAGAGTGTTGGTCCACACCAGCAGTTTCTTTGAGCGCTTTCCAATTTTAAGCACTTGCTGTTAAGGTTGCATGATCATTTTCTTTGTATTTTGTTAGATGTTTTCTGGCTGTTCCAGACCACTGCTGAATTGTATCCTGGAATCATCTCTCTTTCTCAGTTGAAAATGCTCTTAGTGGGCAAGATTCACTTAACAGGCATCAGGAAATGCACAACATATAGCAATACTTAGCACAGACCATTAAATGACAGCTAGACAAATTTGCTATGTTGGGAAAAAGCCTAGGCAATCAAAGCAGGTGATTACTGAGGCAGTAAAAACAAAAAAGTATCTAAAGCAGTGGTTCTGCCATAAGCGTTTAGCTAGTTATGAAAAATAATTATTGTAGTGCCTGTGGACAGCATAGCTTCTAGTTATTATTTAATCAGCAGATTAATTAGGGGACTCAGATGTGCATACATGACTCCTGTTGACTTTGGGAACCACTTCAAACTTAGTCTGAAAAGGGGCAGATTGTTTGTTCTTAGTGTTGGATGTTCATCATATCAGTACAACCCTTGTGTTTTGAGGGATACTCCAAACACAAGTAACTGGTGGGAGCTGGAGTGACATCATGAAGAGGATATCATGAAGACTTTTTAGATCAAATGTCACAAACGACTGCCCTGACTTCCTTCACTCCTGACCTGGTCTGGTTTGATAGCGCAGTAAGGACAGTCCTGGCCCAGTTTCAGCCCTGTTCAGCAAAGCGGCCAGCAGCAGTCCCTCTTGGAAGTGGTAACAGTGCCACCTAAAGGAAAGTAGCCCAAAGTGACAAACTCTGGAGGGTAAATCCTGGACATAAACAGGGAGAAAAATATCCACTTTCATATGTCTAGAACGCTCAGAAGAGATGTGTTTGGGCTGAGCACTGTCATGGCCAAAGGCCGGGGAAGCTGGGCTAAAGCCTTTCAGCCAGTACAGCATGTTCAAAGAGCTGGAAAGCAGAGTCTGGTTAGCAAGTTCTGCCTCTGGATGTTCAAAGTAGGACGCCAGATCTACAGTGAACATGAAGAGAAGGGATCCTTTCTGGGCTGCAGGACACCAAGGATGGGAGCAGCTAAGGGAAAGGGTTATGCTGAGTAGTCTGTCCCATACTCTGCCTGAGCATGGAGGAATGTCCAGACTTGCAGCACGGTCTAGTGCTGCAGTCCTCATTACAGGAGAGCAACTGCTCTGGACAGTTCCCAACACAGGGGTGCCATCAGATCATCTGGGAATGGGGGAACCACACAGATGCCCTGAACAAGAGTTGGGACAGCACTTCAGTATGTGATGGCATCCCAGTCACTAGTAATCAGTGTGTGTGTTTGTCTCCACACCTGAGTGTAGGTAACTTTTGGGTGGGTGTACAATACAGACCTTCCAGAGAAGTAAGTACATATAGCCCTACAAGATCTAGGATAGAAAGGAAAACCTCTCCCCTTATTTAAACAACGGAGATGTGTGTGCTTGTATGGATTTTTCAGAGTAATGTTTCTGTCCTGTGAACGGACAATATGCCATCCATTGTTATGTAACTAGATCCAAATGCTAATGACCTCTTGTGTCAGAAGCAAAATTGGTTGCAATGGTTCTAAGTTGCTTGGAACTTCCCACCATTGCCTCCAAAACAGTAATTTGGGCTAACATTTCAAGTGCTTATCTTCAGCTGACAGTTATTTTCACAACTGTCTCTGAGATTGAGTTTAGGAGAAATATATCTATTGTTTGTGCCTGAGGGTGGCACAATAGTAAGAAACCAGCACTCATCAGAAAGACTGACCCTCTGGCTTCCAGGGGTGCTACTTTCCCAAGATTTGCAAATGTGTTAGAGTTTGGCCCAAGAATAGTCCTTAGAAAACTGCTGCTCCTCCTTCACCATTACGACAGCTTGGCTAGATTTCATAGTATTTAGCAAGTTTGGGTTTGATTTGCTCCTATTGCAGACAAAAGCAGTCAGAACAACTCAATCTTTTCATTCTATGTCTTGGAAAAAGTCCAATTTGGACTCATAAAATGCTGACAGTTTGTGGACATGAATCAAAAACAAGACAAACACTTTGTTTACTTGGAAGGAAAGATATAGAAAGAAGCTTTGTCATCATTTAGGGCTTTCTAAATTGCTTTTTGAGTAGAAATTTACAAGGTTTGGTATTGAGGGGCTATGAGTTATGATAAAACAGAGCAGCAAGAATCAAGAGATGCTCCTTTATTTGCAAGCATTGCAATGAAGGCTCTGTAGTACAGCTGCTACGGAACCTGCAGGATACTAACATATGGTCTATCTGCCTAAGGTTTGGATCAGGGTTTGTGAACTGAAAGAAACTGACTTCCACAGGCCCTCTGCTTATTTGATGTGGATGCTAAAATACAGGCAGTGAAAAGATGAGGTGCTGTAGGAAGAGAAACCTTAAAGCAGCTGAATGTCTTTCCCCTCTTCATCCTCTGGGTAACTGGATGTTACCAGAGGATACTACACGTGGCCTATAGGAAGTTCATTTCATTCCAGCTCTCCACCTCTGTGCCAGAGCATGTCCCTCATTTTCCACTCGCACAACACATCTCAGTGCTCAGTGCTCTGCTGCTGTGACTGTGGATCCAGACACTCACTGCACTGCGCCCTTTGGATCTGCCAGCAAAACCCACCTCTCAGCTAGCACAGGATCTAAGGGATGTTTTTAATTTCCCAGTGCCTCAATGCCCAGCTGTTAGATGGGGACACCAGGGAACTGCCATCACATGAGGGTGCAGTGGGGGGGATCATATTTATGATGCACTCTGATATCAGGGTGAGATGACAAAAGAACAGGCTGTAAGAAAAATCAGTAGAGCTCTCAGTGCAGAAGATAGCATGGGCAATAAATAAGGCCTTGGACTACATAATGAGTGAAGAAGACAAGCAAATTCAGAAATGAGTAGTGATGTGCCTATCCAATGGGCAAAGTGGGAGTGCTGTGCTGTACCCTGTGCTGTGGCTGTACAATGGATCCACCCCACGGAGTGGACATCCACCCACCTGGGTACTGCCCCACTTCACTGTGCTGCTGCTGGTTTTTGGATGCAGTCGCACACTCATCAAAAGGGTGTGAGGGTGTGAGCTGACTGGAGTGGAGATGATGATGGAGGATATTAGGTATTGTGACAAAACAGAGAGAAAATGCCCTGCTGAGTGCTCCTGGGGAGGCCACTGTATGAGGTGTGAGTGGGGCTGGGTGGTGCAATCTCCCACTCTGTACATTTTACCTATGTGCTCCTGGATAGCGCAGGTGCCATGGCAGGGCTTCCTCTGTGATGTGCACTCACACAAGCTCCTTCCTCACTGCAAATGGGGCAATTCAATAACCTCTGCCTCTGAGGTACACCACCTTCTACCGGGCCTGGCTCAGTATCCCTGATCTGTGCTTGTGTCCTACAGCCATATGTCTGAGGTGAGGAGAAGAACCAGGAAAGTAATGAAAAAAGGAAACAGAAACTTACTGGGCCAACCCTGTTTCTAATATGATATTTTTCTCAGATCCTGTCCTGCAGGGCAAGGAGAGGAGTATCTCCTCCCCAGGGAAGCAGGCAGCAGGAGCAATGGCATTTGGAGGGGCAGGAAGGGAGCAAGAGCAACCTCCTCTCCCTGGCTGAAATTCTGAGGCTGCAGATCAGGCACACAGACTCTGCAGAAGAGTTTTAAGGGGAGACTATTAAGGCTACTGTTCAATCAAATTTGAGTAGGAACATAGCTGGGAAAATGGTAGGTGAAGAATGAGTTGCTTAGTGAAAAGGTTGCTTATTCCTTCTGTGTCAAGAGTAGATGCCTTGAGCATGCTAATTGTATATGTTTTCAGTTGAGTAGGAGTTAAAAGGAGAATAAGTGAGAAAACCACATATATTTATACACACACACATATATATAAATGGTGTTCATTAAGAGTTAATTATCTTCACCCAGCAACTGGTCACTGGGGACTGCATGGTGGAAAAGGAATAAAAAGGAGTGGAGATTTTTATTCTCTCCCCGTAGCTTCTGTTTCCTTTGCCATATCAGAGGACAAGCCCTATCTGGACCTATTTGTGCTAGTGGAGCAGGCTTTCCGGGGCTTTGCCTGGCATGGCTGGCTGTGGCACACCTCTGCCAGCACTTTGGAAACGTGTTCATGGCAATGCTGGATTAATCCTGGTGGAAATAACCCACTGACTCTGGAGACAGGGAGGGGACAGGGAGGTAAGTAAGGGGAAACCTGTGGGCAGCACAGGCAGCGTGCACCAAGCTGCAGCTGAAATGGGGCTGTTTCACAGAGCCACTGGCAAAGGTGGTGCTGGGACAGAGTGAAAAGCTGCCCAGTGGTCCTACCTGACCTGTCCATCTCTCCTTTTGGATCACTAACTAACGGTAGGCAGCTCTAGAGACACGTCAGTGCTTTTGATATCTGCATCTGGCTGCACCTTCAGTGTTTTACTCTACAGGCCACACGGTACCATCCAATGCACAAGCACTATCCACAGGCACCTGGTACGCAAAAGGGTCTGTTTAAGTAAGACACGGAATGCTGCTATCCCATCACTATGCAGACCTTTTCACCAGTGAATTCAAGTATACTGGGGCAGCCTCAGCTATGGACAGATCAGAAAGGTCTCTCATCAGCTTTGCATATGAACAGGCAGAAAACATTAGACTTCTGCAGATGCCCTACACTACTCCTAGACAGCATGGCTTCAGTCTGCAAGACAGAAGGAAGAAAGTTCAGAGAACCTCGTGACTTCTTCCCCTGTCCTCAGTGGCTTTCTCACAGCCACTGCTGTGACAAATAGCGCAAATTTTGGTTTTAGGGGGTGGAACAATATGCTTCCTTGGCAAGACCTGAGGTAGTTACATGACCTTGTTTTGAAACAACCCCACAGTTAGAATATGTTCTTAATTGGAGAAGAATTCTGTTAGTTACACATAAATATTTCAAATTTCAAGGAAAAAAAAAAGAAATAGCCCCAGGCATTCTAATGCTCCTCTTGAAGAGGTTTTAAATGTCCATTAAAAATTAAAGATGTCTTTATTTACATGTTGTCATTGAAGAGAAATACACTTGGGCTGTGTGCCAAGCATCAGGTAAAGGTGATTTTTTTCTCCTTTTGTTTGTATTATTGATCTTTGTGTAAAAGCAACTGACTTTGACAGCCTTGATTTTATATCACATTCAGAGGAAAAAAGCAGAATGAGGGTCAGGAGTGGCTCCTGTGATGATGGCAGCATTCAAACAGAGTATTTGGCTTCTGGTGGGCTTGAGGGATTTAGCAACACATTGGGAGTTACGTGAAAAGCAATGATGACTGATAGGCTCCAATGGCATTGAGGCCCTTGCTCATGCAGAGGAGAGAGCAAAACCTGAATCACAATATTTTCATGCCATTCTTTATGTTCATCAAAAGAATCAGTGGAAATTTGTCCCTCTTCTAAATTCTATGCCTTTTAAATACCTCTTTCGGAGTTATCCAAAATTTCATTTTCTAAGATTCAAGATTTCTTTTCCACTTTAAACTGGAGGATCTAGTTTTAGTTAAGGATCCTGTTCTTTGCAAGAAACAATGGTCCTGCCCCTCTCAGGTTACATGGACACCATGAATTGCTGAGTAACTGTTCACTTTCCAGCCTCGTTAGGTTTGGCCTTCACTTCTGCAGCAGGTAACTTGGGAACTCTATTATCTGTTTTCTCCAGGCCTGAGGACAATGTGAGGATTTCTGTCCTGCTTGGTCTTAGCACACAGTCTCTGGCCCCATCAGTGGATTATGGGGATTATATGTCAAGAAAAAGCCCTGAAAGCACCACATTGTCCATCCAAGAAAATCCAATATAGATTTAGGCAGGGTTTGTCAGAGCCATAGCTTCAATCTGTCCATACCAAAATGTTCCAAAGAATATATTTTGGACTCAAATGGCTTCATTTTTCCATGAAACTTTGTTTCATCAGAAAAAAACCCAATACTGAATAATGATTTTGGTCCAGAGACTTTGACACTCTTTGTGCTGGAAATGTATTTGCAGCATTTTCTTTAAAGATGTGAATATATGTTCTTGTTACAGGCAGTTTGAATAGCACTTCATAGACCCTGTGTGGCTGCTGTGTGTAGACCTGTGGCAGAGTAATTGTGGAACTATTCAGTTCTTTGAATCCATTTATAACATCAGACTCTATTCACCAGATAAATGGAAGGGATTGTGAACTGACTGGGAAGTTGGCATGTTTTTCTCTGAATTAATAGCTTCCTGGTCTCTTAATTAACAATTTTCATTTTCAAAATTGCCTGAAAAGGAGCTGTAATATTAGACATTTCTAAATTACTTTTCATGGGATGTTGAAGGGATGAGAAGCCTGCACCTTCCTTGTGAAGTGCTTGATATCAGGCAGCACCAACACCAGCAAAGTAGCTACAGAATTCATACAGGACTCACAGTCATGTTGAACAGTGCAGTAGAGCAGCTGCTGCTGGACACATGCTGCAAAGGCAATTTCCTCAGCTCAATCACCATTATTTTTTAAATTTTTCTTTGACTGCTTCATTGGTTGCACTCCACAAATACTCTACCAAGGTTTCTAGTGAGAATGTAACAGAACAAAGACTTTGCAATTCACTGTAGATCAATAGGCACAAGGCTCATATATGGAAGTGTTACACTAGAAATTGGAGAATTTTTCTGCTTCCATGAAAGAACAGAAATATTTAACAAATTAAATTGTATAGATACCTTTCGGGGAATTTGGTGAGGCTGAACAAAGTTTTCACTAAGGGAGAGCTCAGTTCATTGTTGTAGCCTCATCTGAAGATGCCCATCACCGCATCCCAGCTGCTCTCCTGCCCTCAGATAACACATCCACAGCCTTCTCTGCCTTCTCACTGCTTGTATTCTTAGATGTCTCACAGTAATACTTCTATTTGGTGGTTTACACTACCCCCAGGGCAAAGTGGCATGGCTCCATTAATATAGACATGTCCAATAATGTCATATATAGGCATCAAAATAATAGTGGTGATAATGATCACTGCAATAGAAATTAAGTTTGTTTAAGGGATCTTACTGCTTCTGCAGCTTAATAAGAGGAATGATTTATTATCCATAACAAAGGCCTGGCAATGCTGCATGTCCATCAAACCAGCTACATGCTAGCTTTTTAATTGCAGAAATAGCAGGCTTGATGTATAATTGCCTTGATTTAGTTTTAGCCCTCACAAATCGTAAAGGCTAGCCTTACTTGAAAAATCAATTCTTATCTTATTTGCCAGTGCAATAAAATCTGTTTAAGTCATATTAGCTTGTTGTATTTAATTCAATTCCACAGAAGAAGGAACAAAAAGTTGTTGTCTGTTGTCTAGTGTGTAAAAAACAGAAAGCACTTGGCTGACTTAATGTATTCATTTTAGTTGATATTTGACCCCTATATAACAACCTCATTAGAATTTAGGACGTTAACATTATTATGATTCCACAGTTATCCCAAAAGAGTGCTAGACATTTTGCAGATGATATATAGATGATGTTCCAGTCCTGGAGTGCTTAGCATTGAAACAGGCAACAGCCAATAAAAACTGGAGAGTCAAAGTGAGCCTTGGAGGTAACCATATGTCTAGTTTATTTGAGGATTGACATGGAAAGATAGTCAGGTGTTTGTATACCTGCACACAGATACACACACCTGCATGCACACATCTACTCTGTTCTGCTGTCTCAGGTATCCTCTGGGAAGACCTGTGGTTTCAATGAACATACAAGGATAGGGCTGGAGCATTGCAGGGCCTCAGATCACTGGCAGGGCTGCAGTGGCACACACCACTGGAGCAGGACTGGACTGTGTGGTGTCCTGCCAGTGCATCACCTAAATGCAATAGTGGAGACAGGCAAGAAGACAAAGCAAAACCACATACACTGGGAGGTGCGGAGGCAACAATGCTTGTGTGTACACAGCTCTGTATCAGCTGCAGAAGAGAACACAATTGAGCATGCTTCCCCTTCTGCAGACAGGGATATTCCCACTGTTCACGTTCATTTACACCAAATAGCTGTGATGACTATTTTAGATCCCAAGTAAATTCATCCCACCTGCACTGTGGAGCAGCACATCTCTGGGCTGTTGCAGAAAGTATGTGTCCTCAGCAGCACTGCTGCTGCCTCAGACAAACAGACTGCACAGCTGTTCTTATTATCTCACTCTGATTTCATCTATAGGGAAAAATAAGGTACATTTCTTCCTTTTTTTCTTATTGCTTAGTACACTGAGAAGTAGGACCTTGGTATATATAGTATAGAGAATACTGTTTGGAGAGACAAAAAAGGACCGTGTTGTGTAATTGTATATATTGAATACTACTGCTGAAGTAAGGAGGCTGAAGTAAAACTGAAATTGTATACATTAATCACAAATATAAACATCAACATCTTGTCCATTAAGATAACAGGAGATAATCACCAAGTGTTGTAAAGGAAGTCTAAGATAACTTTTAAAAAGAAATATATATATATATAGTAGTAGAATGAATAGTCCCAGAAATCTTGAATGTGATGGGAGCAAATCTGAGTCCTTAATGGAGTGTTTCTTACCTTTGTGCAACAGATTAATACATGTTAGAAAGCAAACTGGAGGAGGGCTCTTCTCTGCTCTGCAATGGGCTTCCTGTGCCAGTCCACGCAGGGGACTCAGTGTGGGGCTCAGTCCAGCAGCCATGGGTGCAGTGTAGGTGTCAGTAAGGTGAAGAAGTTCTGGCCTTTCACAAAGTACCCACATTTGGTCTACAGTCAATGGACAGCACCAGAGGGATGCTTCTCCTCGGTGGACTTATGGGCCATAACTGTCCAGTATAAGGAGCACTGCCACCTCCAGTGTGCTGGCTGGGAAGCAGTGGGGCTTACCACCACTTACCAGAGAGGTGCCTGAACGTGGCCTTATTCTCAGGCTGTGCTTGAGAAGCCTTTATACAGCCAAGGTTTGGTGCCCCAGGTGCTTGGCTGCACGCTGCAGAAGGTCCCTCCTGGTCACATGACTCTTCTGTTCTGTGCAGGGATTCAGCTTCCCCAAGGAAAAACTATTTTTCTCAGTTTTTCCTTTAATCAGGAGTACTGCATCATGTGGCACATGTGACATTCTTTCCATACCCGGCATAGTCTCCCCTCTCCAGGCCAAACCTTAGCTCCAGGGATTGCTCTGACTACAAGACTGTTAAGTGAGTAGTGAACCCTGCAGCAGCTGAAGCTGTCTGTATTTCTGGACATGGCTTTTGGAGCTTCTTGAAAAATACTGTGTAATATTGAGCTGCCTACTTTAAGCTGCCCCACATCTGACCCGAGGCAGGAGTTAAGCACCAAGACAGGACCTCGGGCTGGAGGCAAAGCCTCTCATCCCCATGGAGAGGCACTCTGAGCATCCTGCAGCAGTGACAACCCACACAGAACTTGCAGGCTCGGGAAATTGATGCTTGATAGCTATAAATGCATGCAGAGTTATAGTGCCTGGGAAATAGAAGGAAAATGTTCAGGAGAACGGGATCTTGCCCATAGTTTTCTGCATTTCTATTGTGATCCATGTTGCAAATGATAAAGGTTTTAGGATTTCTTTGTGCTCTGACTGTAAAGAGGCAGAGATCACCCCTAGATTTGGCAGAATCTTCCAGATATTTAGCCTGACATTTTTGCTTTCATATTTTGCTTGCTGGCACTTCTTAAAACAAGTGTGTTGCAAAGAAACATAACATGGTCAAAGCAATGGCTAAATATATTAGATGGATTCATTTATAAAACAAGTATAGAACAGTTGAAGATATGCCATGTATTTGTGCTGCTGCCATGCATATGATTATAGTATTTGTACTTTTTTCCCATCATCTTGGACTATCTTCTGTTGCATGTAAAAAAGCATTACACCTATCTTTAGTTAAAATTAAGTATTGGAAGTTATTGAGTTTTAGGAGCAGTAAAAAAATGTTCAGTCTTCTCTCTCCTGCCCCAAAGGCATTTTTAAATGTCATTGGCAGAAAGACTTTGGAAGATTACTTACTGTGTTCCCTCACCACTACATATTCCTAAGGTAGAAAGTTCTGCTGATATAACTCTCTGTCTCTCCAAAACTACTGCTGCAGTCCCAGGGGTGAAAGTGTAAATATCATAAATCTTCTTGTGTAGATCCAGCAGCAGATACATTTTGAGCTGATGCACAAGAGAGATTTTGCAGTGATATAGATGAACTTTCCCTGTTCATGAACATTCCTGATAGATCATAGTATCATAGAATGTTCTAGGCTGGAAGGGATGTCTAGAGCTTATCTGGTCCAACCTCCCTATTCAAGTAGAGACATCTCTACCTAGGTCAGGTTGCTCAGAGCCCCATCAAGCCTGACCTTGAATGACTCCAGGGATGGG
>JAVSBS010008620.1:213429-228369 GCA_033124195.1 Coracias cyanogaster
TGTAAATACCCACGGGCCGGGGTGCGGAGCCGCAGGGGCCGGATCCGGCCCGTGGGCCGTAGTTTGAGGACCCCTGGGCTGGAGAGTTGGGTGGAGAGGAACCTAATGAAGTTCAACAAAGGCAAGTGTAGGGTCCTGCACCTGGGGAGGAATAATCCCATGCACCAATACACATTAGGGATTGATCTGCTGGAAAGCAGCTCCATGGAGAAGGACTTGGGAGTCCTGATGGACAACAAGCTAACCATGAGCCAGCAAAGTGTCCTTGTGGCCAAGAAGGCCAATGGTATCAGTGGTGCATTAAGAAAAGCGGGACCAGCAGGTCAAGGGAGGTTCTCCTCCCCCTCTATTCTGCCCTGGTGAGGCCATAGCTGGAGTACTATATCCAGTTCTGTGCTCCCCAGTTCAAGAGACAAGGAACTACTGGAAAGAGTACAATGGAGGGCTACAAAGGTGATTAGGGGACTGGAGCATCTCTCTAATGTAGAAAGCCTGAGATCTGTGACTGATTAGCCTGGAGAAGAGAAGACAGAGGGGATCAGATCAATGCTTATAAATATCTACAGGGCAAGTATCAAGATGATTGGGCCAGACTCTGCTCAGTGGTACCCAGCAGTAGGATGATGGGCAACAGGCACAAGCTGTAACAAAAGAAGTTCCACCTAAACATAATGAAAAACTTCTTTACTGTGTGAGGGTGATGGAGCACTGGAACAGGCTGCCCAAAAAGGTTGTGGAATCTCCTTCTCTAGAGACTTTCAAAGCCCCCTGGATATGTTCCTGTGTAGCCTACCCTAGGTGAACCTGCTTTTGAAGTGGGGTTGAACTAGATGATCTCCAGAGATTCCTTCCAACTCCTATCATTCTGTGATTTTCTGATTCTGTAAGGGTGATTGAGCACTAGAAGGTTGCCCAGAGAGAAAGTCTCTATCCTTGGACATGCTCAAAACCCAACTGGTTACCATCCTGGGCAATCTGCTTTAGCTGACCCTGGTTTGAGCAAAGTGGAGCAGACTAGACGATCTCTTGCAGTACCTTCCAGTGTCCACTGTTTTCTGACTCACATTGTTACAGTAGCAGACCTCCAAACACTTTAGAATTGCACATTGCACCATTCATTTTCAGTTTCAAGAACAGAATAAAATAAATGCAGTAAAAGACAATCAAAGTAAGTTTCTTTAGAAAAATTTGCAATGTGTCTTGTTTAATCAAAACAGGCAAAACCGACAGCTTGTTTACACTACCACCTTTAGTTAAACTGAATTACAGAACTGAACTCATTAATGCTAGAAGTCCCACAGAGTGAATGCTTAGGTTAGAAACACCTCAACCACGCAATAATACTATAATTGGAGGTGACAATACTTACTTTATTACTGAAAACAGTGTTCTGTACAACTGTGTAAAAATTTCATTGCTGTCTTCCAATTCAAAGCATATATTATAAGACTTGACCCAAGCAATGTTCTGTGTTGGACAGGAAGAAATAAAAGGAGTAGTTAATACAAGATTAAGTTGAAAAATTACATTTAACAGCTGTTATGAAATATATTATGAAGCTTACCTCGAGCAAATAAAAATATCTATTAAACTGGGGGCTTTTTGTATCTTCTAAACCCTTAAGTTGCCTTGTTATGAACATAAATATATCCTGAAAAGAAAGAAGTGATAGTTAATCAACTGCAATAAAACTTCGCAAATTAAAATAATTACTAGTATTATTCATCACTACAAAATATGCAGCAACAGACACTGATTCACTGCCTAAAAGAAGATGACCTACAAACCATGACAGAGAATGTCAATGAGTAATTTTAAATGCTTCATGTTTCTTTAGAGGCTTCAGATAGTCACCTTTTCCTAAGGAAGCAGAAGTTTTTCTTTACCAATGGAAAACACTCAACTTGAGAAACAGAGCTGCAACTGGCTGACACGCTGCAGAAGTCAAAAGATTATTCAGAAGGTCAATGAATTTTACATTTTTACTTTATACTGCAATCAGTTTCCACATGAGGAGGAAAAAAAAAAAAGCAGTAGGCAACTGCAGCTTTCCTAAGAACATCAGATGTTTACACTGTGGTGTTTGTGCATTTCTCCATCATCACGCTACTGGCAGATCACATCTCTGGCAAAAACTAGTAAACGAAGTTTCTCCTGCTTTCTTTATGAACTTTCAGTACCAGAAGACTTCTTCAGAAAGTCTCACACAGAAAAAATTCAAGCAAGTTATAAAGAACAAACAGTCAATTACAAACAGAATGCAAACACACAGAAAGGAGTCTTTTAAAAATGCTTCTTACACTCAAGTAATTAACAGGTGGAAATTCACAACTACTGTGTTAAACCAAAAGATTCAGAGGATTCGGCTCATAACCTCAACCTTATCTATATTTCATCTAACAATCTAGGTATAAATCAAATTTCAAAAAGGTATCTGGTTGCCACAACAAATACAAGAAAGCCTTACAGATAATCCTGAAAAAAAAAAAACCCTACCCTAGAATTAGTCTAGAAAGCTTTTCTATAATAATTTTCAAAGGATCATTTCCCCTCACCCTCCCATGAGATGAGCAAAAAATGGGTTCCTTTTTTGTATTGCTAAAACTACAAAATCCAGCCTTGATCATTAAGCTACACACTTACTGTAGTTCTAGGTAAAACCAAGAATTGGATTACGTGTGACATCATCACCTCATAGTAAACAAGCACAGGAAGCACATTGTTCAGAGATACAGCCACATTAATCTTTGAATGTGGATCAAGATCGTGCCTTTGAAGTCAAGTAAGGACGATCAGAAGAACCACCGTTTGGTTCACACTTCAGATCAACTACAGAGCACAGGAACTAGACTCTTTAGTTGAAATTGTACCAAAAGACACAGTTCCAAGAACACACCTAATGGACTCCTACCACTAAAGAGCCTTCAGTCCGCAAGCAAAAGCCAGCAGAATTCCCCCTTAACTGCTAGTGCCTGAGGCACTAGCAGGCCAGCACCCCACCCAAAATGAGTTCCATCATCTGAAAAACTGGGGCACCAGAAGATGCTGTGAAGTTCACAAGACATACAAACTGAGCCTCAGCGAAGGACAAGATTCAGTTAAAGATGAAAGGGAGCATCCAAAACAATGACCATCTTAAAACTCGTGCCCTCGGTACAATTATTCTGTTGAACTTTACTGTACGAGTAAAGTTTATTGAACCAACAGTTCATTGAACAAAGCATCTTTACTTTTTACCCTGCAGCTCAGTATGCAACACTCATTTACTGAAGGTGACTCAAACACCCTACTGAAAACTGATTTTCCTAATTTTTGTAAGGTACTCATCACTGTATTGTATATGAATACATACATTAATGAACAACATGTAGACTAACATCTGAATGCTTCACAATTAATACTAGCATAATCTGAAAAAATAACTTAATCCTAATTTCGCTTATTTTTTTCCTATTCCTGTTTTCATAGAATCATAGAACGTTATAGGCTAGAAGGGACCTCTAGAGGTCATCTGGTCCAACCTCCCTACTCAAGTAGGGACATCTCTACCTAGGTCAGGTTGCTCAGAGCCCTGTCAAGCCTGACCTTGAATGACTCCAGGGGTGGGGCCTCCACCACCTCTCTGGGCTGCCCATGCCAGTGATCTATCACTCTCATGTTGAAGAACTTTTTTCTAACATCCAGCCTAAATCTGTCCTTTCCTAGCTTAAAACCATTACTCCTTGTCCTATCACTACAAACTCTTTTAAATAGGCCTTCCACTGCCTTCCTGTAGGCCCACTTCAGGTACTGGAAGGTCACTATAAGGTCTCCCCAGAGCCTTCTCTTCTCCAGGCTGAACAGCCCCAACTTTCTCAGCCTGTCTTCATCCAAGAGATGCTCCATTCCCCTGACCCATTTTGGTGGCCCTCCTCTGGACACTCTCCAATATGTCCACATCCTTCTTGTGCTGGGGGCTCCAGAACTGCATGCAATACTCCAGGTGAGGTCTCACCAGGAGAGAGTAGAGGAGAAGAATCACCTCTCTTGATCTGGTGGCCACAGTTCTTTGGATGCAGCCCAGCATGTGATTGGCCTTTTGGGCTGCAATTGCACATTGGTGGCTCATATCCAGTTTTCATCCACCAGTACCCCCACGTCCCTTTCCACAGGTCTGCTCTCTAGCATGTCCTCTCCCAGCCTATACTGATAATGCTGGTTGCCCCAGCCCAGGTGCAGAACCCTGCATTTGGCCTTGTTGAATCTCGTAAGGTTCATCTGGGCCCACCTCTCCAGCCTATCCAGGTCCCTCTGGATGGCATACCCTCCCTCTGGTATATCACCTTCACCCCCCAGCTTGGTATCATCCACAAACTTGCTGAGGGTGCACTCAATGCTGCTGTCAATATCATTAATGAAGATATTAAACAACACTGGTCCTAGCACAGACCCCTGAGGGACACCACTCGTCACCTTCCTCCATCTGGCCATCGAGCTGTTGACCATCACTCTCTGGATGCAACCATCCAGCCAATTCTTTATCTGAGGTTGCTCCAGTGTAAAACAAGGCTTGAAAATACAGTTACACTATGACTACAATTCCCACCTTTAAGCCTTTCAAGACTATGTGCCACATCTGCAAAAACCTCTCATACAGACATGCTGACATAAAAGGAGCACTGTCTTTATTAGTGAAGTTCTAATTTGACCTTCCATTTTGCAGGTGCCATTTCACATCCCCATTGCATCCCATGTGGATTGTAGTTACAGATTTCAGTAGCTAGGTAGCCAAATATTTCATTTGTAGACTGTGAGCTGCGTACACGTTTGAGCATATAAAACCAACATTCTCACATTCCCACTGAATCATTTTCAATAAGTGATGGATGCAGCAAAGTCAGGCTGAAACTAGCTCTGCCTGTAGTGGTCTTTCAGTACAATCCTGACTTGCCTGTGTGCAAAGCAAAGCCCAAAACTTCATCCCTTCAATCCCACCATCCCATAACTGGCTGATAACTAACCAGGTGGAGAGCCTGGCTCAGAGAGGGTGTTTGGACATGGCAATGGTATGGAATGGTTTGTATCATGAAGTGAGATGAGCCCATTCAAACAAAATGTGTTGTAATGCAACTAGATCTTAATGAATAAATGTAAACACAGAAGACGGGTCAAGCCTACAGAACTGTAGTCTAGGCATCAGCTAGAAAGGAACAACTCCAGGAGTAATTGGAGTTTCTGGTGTCAGAACAAATCGATATGAGCTCCTACTGTGGACATGTGTTACGAAAAACTGTCAAGGTCTTTGGGTGAATAAGCAGAGAAGTAACAACTAGAAGTAAGAGAGTGATAACACCTGCACATTCAGCTCTGGGGAGACTGATACTGGAATATGACATTTAGTGTTGGTGCCCACTCTTCTTCAGTAAACAATGAAAAAGTGGGAGGAAACAGAGAAGAGCAGTAGGCAACTGTAAGGGCTGGAAAAATCCTTTGCTGTGAGAGATGCAGAGCACAATTTATTTTCTTTGTGAAAAAGGACAAACTGGCACGTGCCCAGAGCAGAAGAATCACCAAAATAAGGTACTACTGAGTACCAGATGGCTCTGTCCTCCAGCAGGACAAGATTTACCAGAAATCACTGGCTAGAAGCTGAAGCTTTGCACCTTTGACACATGAAGGAAGCACAGACTTTTAGCAATAGAGATGATCAGTTATTAGAACAAACCACTGTGAGAGGAGGAAGCAGTTCCACATCTTCATGTCTACAATTCACCACCAGATGCCTTTGTAGAGGGGATGCTTTCATCAACTACAGTTACAAAACAGTAACTGCATCAAATATAATGTCCTGTGATACAAAAATCATGTTGAGTGAATCACCCCCTTTCCCTTAAATTCTACAAAGATCTGTTGTTAACAAGAATATCTGGACATATAACATTTGGTGATGCAACAGGTGTTAGAGGGGAGACATTTTAAGTTCAGATGCCTTTTTCACATAGATATTATGCTGAAATCTTCATGCAGAACAGCCTTTCATCACACTTTCTGATGCAGGGCTTCTGAATTAGATGAACCATGACTTGAAGATGTATCCATGTGGTAATTATTGTGTTACAATGACTCTGACATTTATTTTTGCTACTCTTTCAAGTGGAAAGTGTAGCCACTTGATACTCTTTCTGTGTCCTTGCAGCCATCCAAAAGCATGTAGCTATGCTTTTGAATCAGATAGCCAAAACACAGCCTGTCTCTCCCTTACCTCCCCTTCAGGTCTAAGCTCTCTGGTTCCAGAAATAAACTCTAAAAGGTTTCAGCTGCAGTGTCCTGGAATTCCCTGGCCTTGCTCTCACCCTTGAGATCTGATTCAAATGCTGCTTCCTACAATCATTTCTCGCCCATTAGAGAAAGAATTTCAGAAGGTGATGAGGTTTTTAATATAATTATTTGAGAACTGTTTATTTTTATTTCTTCTTAAAGCTAGCTCTAACTGCACTGATGCCAGAGATAGAGAAATCTGTATAAATGATACATTTTTAAATGAGTTTTTAAAATAATCTGAACCAGGTTTTCTATGTATAAAAATGTCCCAAGCCCACAACTGATAAATTGAGTTCTCATTAATATAGGTATGTGCTATTCTTCTCAGCAGAACACTGGGAATCTTCCCAATAGGAGGAACCTTGGTCCATGTTAAGCTGTCAGAATTTTTTGCCCCTGACATTGCTGTCACACAATGTCAGCACGTGTCCCTTGCTCTGCTTGGCCTCAAAGTACAGCAATTTGAAGTTGTCATTGGCTTTGGGCCAGAATAACTCAGAAGTGGAAGAGAGGAGATTCCCTCTTTGTTAGGAGAAGGGAAAGTTTCTCTGCAACGTTGATTTAAGAAAATGGCCATTTGCTTCCAGCTACTCAGAGATTTGGAATTTAGAAATAGCCCTGCAGGGGATGTAGTCCTGGGTAGAGGGCAGAGGAGGAGTTCAGTGGAAACATGCATTTGTTTTAGTTCCTTGTGATCTTGGTGTATAAATGATGTTTCATACAAGGAAACATTAATTCCTTGTCAGCAAGAGCTAGTTAATTTGGAATTCACTGCAAATGCTTGCTTTGTACTGTTCCAGACATCAAGAACTAGAAAACATCATAGTAAAGTGTTGTCCTCTGGTGCATTTTAATCTACAGCCTTACAAGCTACCGACATAAAAATAAATGTAAGGTTACACTAGAAAAAATAACAAAAGTCTGAAGGAATTCTGTTTAGATCCTCACATTCTTTTCATATGAGAAGTGAATTAAAAATGGAGTCATCTGGCTGGGATCACTCACTTAAGATAGAGTGAGCATGTAGCCTGTGTTAATTTGTAGAATTCTAGAGTAAACATTCTATTCACCCAGATATACAATAGTGTAATTGTATAATTTAAAAACTATACTAAAAGTATTTGCTTCCATGTAAGTTCCCTTAGGATTATTAAAACCTCGTGGTACTGAGTAATGCAGAAAAAGTGAGTCGTTACTGTAAATCCAAGGGAAATTGCCATTCCAGGGAAATCTGGCATGACCTTCAGTTCTAGCTGAATCATCTAGCCGAAACTCATGACTGACTGTTCATATCTTCAGAAATCCCTAAATCACTATATTACATTTTTTGTATTTTTTAAAGTTAGGTATGAATAAAAATAACAGACCTGACCTGGAAAATAATATATTATGTGTCTATGTCTGAAGCCCAGTGTGGAGAACCATGCTACTAACAACAGAGCTGTGTCAGAGAAAATTTATAATGCACCTCCAGCAAGGAAGATGAAATGTAATAGTGAATGTATTTGCTTTTCTTATTTCCTTGGTCCACTGTAGTTTTTATTCTGACAAGATTAAGGGTTTGGGGGCTTGTGGCATGACTCTCCTGCCATCTGGCAGCAGGGTGTGGAGGCTGCCATGCAAACTGGACAAACACATTTGGCCTGGAGAAGCTGGGTCTGCACTCTCTCCCCAAACTTGCCACTTTCGCCCTGGTTTAGTTTTAACCCCAAATCTGATTCACTGCCCAAGCACTTGTGTGACCATAAGGAAGGAAACAGGAACAAAACAAGTGACCAGGAAAAGGGAGGATGAAACCACCTCCTTTGACAGCAACACTCATCTTTATTGGTTTGAAGTGCTTGCAGAAATACATGTGACTAGCACTTTCAATAAGCAAAACTTGGAAAGATAATTTAGGACAAGTTGAGTCTGTTTCCAAATTATATTGCTTGTAGAACTGAAAAACTAGCAATAGTGATAATACCTTTACCAATGGATTGCAGGCTTTAAGGCCCATGGTCATCTTACCGAAAAATAAATTCAGTCTCCCTAGTTGTCTGCAATCCTCTCTTGTAGACATCAAAATTCCAAGGAAGGCCACCTGCACATTTTGTTACACAAAGTATAACTAATGGTGTTTGAAAAGAATATGTGCACAGAAATAGGTTGCAGTAATTGCATAGGCAGTGCTGGATGACCCTTCTCCCTGCCTTGCTTTCCTGTCTTTTTCATGGATGATAATTTGTGGCACACTGCTCAATCATCTTCTGCGCCTCCTGTTCAAAATGCATTACTGGAATATCTTTGTTCTACACTGCCTCCACCCTGCCTTAGACAAAACCCTGGCCCTTGCTGAATGCCTCCAACCAAGCTTCTCCTCACATCATGCTTTGTAGATGCCTAATGTCGATGTCATGATCGCCTCTCACTGTTGACTGCAGAGAATGCCAGGAGGCGGCAGTTGCCGATAGCCTGACTTGTTCATCACCCTCTAGAGTTGAGACATCACAGAAATTGCCGTGTCTCAGTTATGCGCTAGGTCATCTGAATCTGACCTTCACGTCTCTCCTTATCTCCTCACTCCTGCAGTCTCCTGTTCCTTGTCTCCCTTCACCACTTCATGGCCCTTTGTCCTCTGAAATGCCATCTTCAGAACAGTTTTTCCTTTCTCCTCTGTTTCATCTTTTCTTTGAAATCCATGCTTTGGTTTCTTTGCCAGGTGAAGTGGTTTTTCAACTTGTGGTATGCCCCACCTCAGCCTTCTCTCCCTATTCTCTCTCTCTCAGTATCCCTGTGGTATTGTCTTCAGTTTTCTTGGTCCTCACCACTGCTTCCTACAACTTTCCCCTAGTTTCCTAGGTTTATTGCCATAACCACTAATACTATCCTATCAGTTTATTTCCAGAGCTGGAAGTCCTCTTGCAAACAAATTTGTGTCCTTTGAGGTTCCCTGTGCTGTCTTGTGCTGCTCTTGCCCTCAAACGGTTTTTTGTTCAGCTTAAGTTAAATATTTGTTTGACATACTTCTTATGCTATGCCTCTCAGCAGGCATTGTCAGTGTTTCATAAGGGATGAGTAATATGAAGTTCACTTAAGGATTCTCCTGCTCTGTGACACACACAGTACAGTGTTACTACCTTTATATCCCAGAGCTTTCCCAAGACTTTGGCTCTGTTTTTCATTCTTCTGTCTTCCTCCATGGACCTCCATCTTCATACTTGCCAAACCTTTGCAGACCAGCACTGTGAAGATCCAGGGAAAGCGCTATGTCTCTCCTAGGAAGTGTAGCCAAACTCTATAAAACAGGAAAACTTCAGGTACTAAAGGTTAGCAATCTAAAGCTGCTTATATTTGTTAGCATCTGTGTTTACAACCCCAATGAAATGATTTATTGTTTCTCCTCTATGTAACAGACTCTAGGCACTGATAGATGAAGACCATTATGGAGCTAAAGAGAATAATGTGCTTCATTTGGGGACCTTAGTGAATTATAAAAGATGGCTAATTAAACCCTACCTCTCCCAATTGACTTCAGATAGATGTAAAATACCACAATTGATTGGACAGTAAATAGGTATTGTATTATGCCCATCACAGGGGAAGTGACATCCTACATGTCACTGTAGGAAAGAATTAATGCCTGTGGTGACTCTTTAGTATTAGAACAGGTTGTTTAAGCAACTCTCCTGGGACATTTAAGAAAATACAGATGTCCTCCTTGTGCTTTAATCACCCAGGAGCTTTACCCTGTGAGATTCTAACTACATTCTGTTTCCACTGAAGTCAATAGATGTTGGAGTACTCAATACGTGGTAAAACATACCCTGTTAGTCGCTTGTTGTGTGCTACTGTATTGAGGTTTTAAAATCTAATTTTAACAGCCTTTGTTCTTCTTATCCCTGTTGCTAATCCTACACATAACAAGGAACATTTCTTTTTGTGAAACTCGTATTTTCTGTTTCCAATAAGGAAACAAAGGCACAACTTATATCTAAGGTGTTTTTTAACTAACAACACCATTTTTCCCAGGCCCTTTTGGTCTCTGTCTTATCCAGAGACCTCTCCTTTCTGCCTTGAAGGGCAATGTGAATCAGATCTCCTGGGATAGATCTCCAGGCAAAGCATTTTGGCAGAGGCACACTTACATTTTGGGTGTGGACCATCAGCAAGATGTGTAGCAATGTATTGGTGGCAATGCACAGACAAGCAGTGCATGGAGAGGAAAGCAAGACTAGCAAAATTCACCTGGGGTCATCAACTCCAGTCCCTTTCTATTGCCAACAACCAATTCACAGGATCACAGATCACAGGATCACAGATCACAGGATCACAGAATTGCTATGGTTGGAAAGGACCTATAAGATCATCAAGTCCAAACACTATCTATCCCTGCCAGGCCCACTTCTACACCATATCCTTGAGCAACTCCTATAACCGCTTCTCTAAAATTGTCAAATTTCAACTGAAAAGTCATTATTTTTTCCTCCATTTATGCCAGAGGACTGTTTCAGAACCTCTTGTTACTGACTTGGGTATGTCCAATTTCACACCCTTTTACTCTTATGTAAATAGATTTTTTTAACCTTGAAGTACTTCTCCCTCTCCTAGTGTTCTCCTGTCTGAGATATTTATAGAAAGCTATCATTTTTCAACTTTACCATTGTTTTTTTGGGCAGAAGCCAATGTGTGTTTACATGGCACCCCTCCAGTGGTATAGGCTATGTATTCCCTGGGTCACCAAAGCATGGGTGACTAGAACTGTGTGAGGTTCCAGATCAGCTCTCACTGGGGCTTTCCACAAAGCATTTAAGCCTCCCTCTTAGTCTTTTCTACGGCCTGAAGTTGTATTTGCTTTATTCAGAGCTGTACCAGAGCTCTTAGTCATCCTATCATTGAATAAGCAACACTCTTTTTGTGTTATTTCCAGCTGATGAATCTCCATCTTCTGCTTGAAATTCCTGTTATTTGTCTCTACAATTGTGACCTTGGACTTCCCAGTATTTTATATTTCTTCTCATGACTACTACTATAGCCCTACCATCCAGCTTAACAAGCGTCGTGTTTTGATCTCCCTTTGATGGACAGTGCATCCCAGCATCTTGTTAGCACCCTGCTAATTTTTGGCCAGGGTCATAAGTGAGCATAATTTGCCCTAAGGACCGATATTTGAACACTCCATTAATTATCTCCGCTCAGCCCTGTAGTTCCATTTACTGCAACTCATTGATATCTTCCCCAAAACAGCTCCTCCCTGTGTAACACTTCTTCAGTGACTCTTCATCTTTCCCGGCCTGATGAGCAACGTTTTGGTCGGCACCATATCTGAACTCACTTGGTCCCCAATAGGTGGGAGTTATATGTTACCTTCATCTAAAAATTTCAACTTTTTTGGTGGTCAAAGGCAGCAGTCTGCACTGGCAAGGATCTGTCTGTCTTTGAAGCTTTGTTGTCCTTGACACTTTAAAAAAAGGTATTACTCCTTGCAGTATTTGATCAAAGTGCCACATGCCACTGAAATGAGGTAGTTGACATTAGCATTTTAAAATACAAAAAGAGCTGGTAATTTAAAACCTTGGTCGGAACCTCCTGTTTAAAGTGCCCATTCTCATAGAATTTGGGTATAGCAATTGTCCTCTCCTATGCTGTGCCTGCTTTGCTAAGCTTTTGCTCCTATCCCATAGTCATTGATGCCTTCAAGTGTGTGTTCAAAGTCCTCCACAAAGTAACCTACCTCCAGCCTGGACCATGCTCCCATCAGAGACCCCTCCTGAATTCTCCTTTCTTCATTCTCCTTTTTTATGCATTCGACTGAGGAACTGACCTTTAAAATAGTTTCCATTTTCCTTCTGCTTTCTCAGCTTGGGTCATCTCTCACCTTAATGCTACACACCTTAACTTGCAAGATGAGGTTTAATTTAAATGGAATGAGTTTGGGTTAACTTTCTCCAAAAGGACCTAAGCCAACCAAAGAGCCCAGAAACTCCCCCATTGTGTCCTTATCATTTATCAGTGCTATGTCCCAAGTAAAATCAACTTCTAGGGATCCAAGTTACCCTTGCCAGAAGGACGACATGTGGCTTCTCCTTAATTTAAGTTCCACTTAAATATTTTATCTTCCAATTTAGTGCTTAAGTGATACTAAAGTGGTGCATAGACCTTGGTAACTAATTGCTAGCTTAGATTTATCACTGCAAGCAAACAGAAAATCTACCATTATTAGTGGAGTGACAGAAAATGATGGGTGCTTCACTTTAAACGCATCACAAAAGGAGTAATGGCAGGTTTTTATTTTCCTTGCCTGATAGTCAAACATGTTGGTTTAAATACTGCAGTTCTAATGGCCAGCTCAGATAAATGGCTGTGGTAATTTTTCTACAAGTGGGAATATTATTATTGTTGTTGTTGTTACAATATGGCAGTTAAAATGTATCCAGTCAGGATTTAGACTGTAAAAGATCCAAATCATAGACTTCAGGTTGTGTGACAAAAATTAAGTTCCTCCAGTGAGGGTGAAATAATTTCACCACGCACAGAAGATTGTTTTTATCTTCACTCTGTAGCTTTCATTAGCCAACTGAATTAATTTTCATGTGCTGTAAAGAAAAGTTAGATCTTGAACATACATGTTAAAACACATGTATGTTGAGTGAGATTTTTAATTCGGTTTGGTTTGTAGAGGGTTTTTTTGTTTAGTTGTTTTGTTCTGGTTTTAATTACTTGCCCATGATATTCTGAATTATTTAAAGTCCTGGGAGGGCTGAGGAAGAGCAGCAAATAAGAATCTGACACAAACCAAGAAGTTACCTGAGCATTTATAGAATCATAGAATGTTAGGGGTTGGAAGAGATTGTGATTTAACACAAAGTTTGGGTGGAGGTTCTTATTAGTTCCTATTATTTTCCAAATCAGTTTGTGCAGCACCACTCACAGCAGAAAATACAATTAAACAAACATGCCTGTCCAGAAAGGCACAGATCTGATACTTCACGTCTTTGCTACCAGAAGGCAGAGCTATGCAGCATTAAAGGCAATGTAAATTTTCTGTATGTTTGGTAGTGATTTGTTTTTCAGGAAAATAACCCTTTAAAGATTTAAACAAGTGTAGGGATTTGCAGCACTTTGGGTGTAAGTCATTGAACTGTTTTGCCTCTTTTCAGTGTTGTATTTAATGTAAGTTGTTAGAGGAAAATACATCATGCCAGAGGCAACATCCCAGGAGAAGTGAGGCTGCTGCAGCTCTATGCTCTGGGTCCAACCAGGAAAATGTATTCCCAGTGGGCACACACATACAGACTGGACATATATACCACACAGATGTACGTATGAAGGTTAGGGCTAGTTAGGTTATGTGGTGTATATACACCACAATATTTAGTCTGGAGAAGAGGAGGCTGAGGGGAGACCTCATTGCTCTCTACAACTACCTGAAAGGAGGTTATAGTGAGGCTGGTGCTGGTCTCTTCTCCCAGGTAACTAATGAAAGGACAAGAGGTAATGGCCTCAAGTTGCACCAGGGGAGGTTTAGACTGGATATCAGGAAGAAGTTCTTTACTGGAAGAGTGGTTAGCCATTGAAACAAGCTGCCCAGGGAGGTAGTGGAGTCATCATCCCTGGAGGTGTTCAAAAAATGGGTAGATGTGGCACTTTGGGAGATGGTCTAGGGGTTAGGGAGGTGTTGGACGCAGGTTGGACTAGATTATCCTAGAGGCCTTTTCCGAGCTGAATGATTCTATGATTCTATGATCTATACATGGTCAGAAAAGTACCGCAGCCCTTGAGGCTTACAAAACCTTCTAGGTACACGGCAGAGGTCTGCGCTTTTTGCAACCACCAGCGGTGGCCGAGGTCCAGAGGGCGGGTGATCTTCACCGGGATTTATCTAAATGCCTGCAGAAAAAGTCCCCGTTGAGAGGTGAGGGCGACTCAGGAGGCCAGGGGACATGCGGGAGCGGGGGGACACCGCTCTCTCGGGGAAAGCAGACGGCGGGGAGCAGTTCTCGTCCCCCCCGCCCCTCCCCGCCGGCAGCAGCGCGCCGGGGCCGGGGCCGGGGCCGGGGCCGCGCAGCGCGGTGCGCTCGCCCCGCGGATGCGTCGGCAGAGCCGCGCAGGCCCATGGAGGAGCTGTGCCCAGCCGCAGACCCCGCACGGCAGAGCCGCCGTCCAGGGGCCCCGCTGCCCACCTCTCGCCCCGGGCTGAATTTGGGAGCGGTGCGGGCGAGCGGCCGCGCCGGCAGCCAGCCGGGAGATGCCCGGGCTGAGGGCAGCATCCGAGCGGTTGCGGAGGACGGGGAGTGCAGGGCCCGATGGCTGTGAATGCGGCGGGAAGATGGGAACGGGCCAGAGCCGCCTCCCGCGGGGTGCCCCGGCTCACGCTGGGACCCCAGCGCGTCTGCGAAGTTTCAGACCCTTTCCCTGCCGTCCCTCGCCCGGACACGTTCCCGCGATGGCGCTGCCGGACGTGCCCTGCCCGGGGCAAGCGCTCGGCAGCCGGAGCGATGGCACCCGCCTTGACGTGACGGGCCTGAGCAAGCGGGCGAGCACCGGTGCGCGGGCAGGGCCGGGAGCGGGCAGCGCCCCGCGGGCGGCGGAACCGCTGCCCGCTCCGCTGCTCCGCAGCCGCCGACCCGCCGCAGCCGCCGGCAGCCGCCCGCACTCCCC
>JAVSBS010008621.1:1941-18596 GCA_033124195.1 Coracias cyanogaster
TTTTGTGGATCAGCTTAGGCTCTGATTAGCTTAGGTGATTGTTTGCAGGTGCCTGAATCGTTACTATCTTTTGAGTTTACGGATCATGCAGCTCTTCCGCTCTTCTCCTCATAAGGCAGAGGTGCTGGGGTTGATTCTCTGACTTTGAAATGCTTTTCTTTTCTTGCTACCTGGGCTTCAAGGTTAAGTGTCAGAAAAACACTGTCTGTGTATCTGCTTTTTTATGTTTTCACTAGTTCTGGTCTCTGCCAATCTTGAAGCTTTTCCCGCTATTTCAACAAGAAAAAAATAATTTCCTGGCTGCGAGTCAACGGAGGTTTCATTATAAAAACTGCTACCCTGTTGGCTTGGCTTTTCTCTGCTTTGTGCCTCTTTTAGCCAGCTGCCGTCTTACCTCTTCCTCTTGTTTCTATTATCACAACTTTCCACTTTGTTCTGTTTGCCCACCCCCTGTCTTACTTTTACTTTGATCTTTTCTCCCACTATCTCCTGGTGACGTTTTCTAGATTCCCTTCCAGTGGCTCCCTTCTATCTTGGACTGATCCCAGCTAATAACTTTCTCTGTAAGTCGTCTCAGAATTCAGTTGCTGTACGCAATTTCCTGTCTTAAAAGTGCGTAAAATATCTAGATAGATTCCAAAGAACAAATACAAAAGGCCAGGCCTTGTGTAATCCTCACCCAGAGCTGCATGGCCGGAGCAGGTGGGACAGATCCACCCAGCCTGTTTAAGACCTCAGGAGCTGCAGCTGTGCGGAGCAGCCCGACCTCTCACTTCTTTCCCCTTGCTCTGGCCGGGGAAGATTGGATACTGTCCAAAGCCCAGCCCAGCTCTAAGCACCTTTCAGAGCGTGCTTTCTTAACAGCTTAATCCGTCTGTAGGTTATTCCGCTATTGGGTTTCTCTGTCCTTTCCTGTCCGCTTTTGAAGAGGGTGTGTGGTGGAGGAGGTTGGGAGACGGTGAGGGAATGCTGAATTCATGCTGGCGGTGCCGGTGTCTGTGGGGACTGTAGCTCGTCCTCGGGTTCCTGGGCCCCATGCTTGTTCAAGCAGGCTTTGAAGTTTCTATTTGGAACAGTCCTGACCTCAAACTTCTGAAATTTGGATTGTTTCCTTCTCTTAGTGAAGTGCGAAGACGGTATTTAAAGCTGATAGAATGAAAGTTGGCATCGCTAGCAGACTTATAATGGTTTTGTAGATGAAAATAGCTAGACCTCCAGATTAGCGACTCTGCTCTGCTGACACACTTGTTCCGTTTTACATTGCTGGGTACTTCTGAAACACTGTACAGCAAACCCAGGAAGAAAAAATTGTTTTCTGTTTTTTCTTGACAAAGGACACATCTGTTCTTTAATTCAGTCAGCGTGGATCTTGTTGGTAGCGGTACAGGGACCCATTGTTACTGTGCCGCACCATTGTCCATCCTCAGTAAGATCTGTCTTTGTCTCCTGGAGCTGGGGAACGGCACATTGACATTTGGGTTCTGCTATTGTTCCAACGTTACTTACAATTTCTGTGGAGGCAACTGAGCTAACTTTGTAGCCATTAATGACATCCTGTTGTTGTTTTACAGAAAACGCTGTATTATATCAGAACTATAAAGAAAAAGCTCTGGACATAGATTCTGATGAAGAGTCTGAGTCCCGAGAGCAGAAGTCGGATGAAAAGACTGTTTTTCAGTATAAGCCCCTGCGATCAACATGGAGTCAGCTGTCTGTCGTGAGTACCTGGCCACTCTGTCACCAGACACAGAGTATCTAGGAGTGTGTTGAAGGAAGGCTTTTTACTTGCTGCTGGAGTTCTGGGCTGAAGTTGACGTCTCCTTTTCCCTTCCAAAATATAAAGCGTCGCAGAATTTTTTTTTTTTTTAAGTTTGCAACTATTTGCATGTTGCTAATGCAAATCCAGAGGCCTCAATTTAGCTTTTGTTTAGGTTTTATGGAATGTAACTCCAAGAGTTTGGAAAATGGGGCAGTGGCTGGAGTTTGTGATGGTTTTATGTGGAGAGCTGGGGCAAACTGGTCTTGGCTGATGTGGCTGTAGGGTGTCAAGTGGGGAGAGACATCATTGTAGGGCTGAGGTTGGAAGTACAGGGGCATTTACTTAGGGGTTTGCCATGGCTGTCTGGGGGAAAGCTGGAGCTCCTCCAGAACAGGTTTTGGCCAATGAACTACCCATCCAGGTAGTTTGTCTGCACCTTTTTTAACGAAATGGTTTAGTTCTTTCAGTAAACCAAACGGCAAATGTTATTGGCTTCATTTCTGCCGGTTCACTGCTGTCTCTCTGAAGTGGACAGATTATTCAGCTCAATTCTTAGCACAATGTTTTTGTTTGTCCTTTATTTTTTTTATCACATTTTTCTACAAAAGGTATTAATTGTTCTATTTATTTATTAGGTAAAGAAGAATGGATTATCGGAAGCCATCAGCCAGGAGGAAAGAAAAAGACAGGAGGTACTCATTAAAGTAACAGCTCTTGCCGGTGATGGTTTGGGGATGCACTGCGTGCCTGATTTAATACTCTAGCTGTTGATAAGGAGGCAAGTTCATCACACAGCTTCCTGTCCTAGAGCGAAGCGTCTTCTCTCCCCAGGGAGAATAAACAAACAAAACCTGCCTGTTGCTGAAGTGCACGTGTCCCTGCTGCGGCTCTGCTGCCAACAGCTGCGGGTCTTGCCGGAGGAGCGGTTCTGGGAATGCTCTCTCCAGCAGACACGGCCCAGGGAAGGTGTGAAGTGAACCTTGCGCTCCCAGAGGCGAGGAGCTGGCACATACATTTTCAAAGGCAGTGAGGAACAAAGAGCAGCTGTTTACAATGCCCCTTAGTTGTAACTAATGCTGTGAGCAGTTCTGAACATGCCAGCGCTGTGTATCTGGTGTCACCTCCTTTCTTCCACGCTGAAATGCAGTAGGTGCAGCCATGCTCTTAGCGCACAGACAACAGCAACAGTTACTGACCTAGTTATCTTTTCTCTCTGTCTCTCTCCCCTTTGCTCCTTTTGTCCTCTTTACCCGCTCTCCTCTGCCTCTTTCCTCCCTTTGTCCGCTTTGTCTGCTTTACCCTCCTTCCTTACTTACAGGGGCTATATCAAAATGAATGAGAGGTGTTGAAAAGAATAGCCTGACCTAGCCAGCTATATACCTGCAGTTCTTGAGGTATGTCGTTCAGTAGGGGGAAAAACCCAAGGCTTTTTTTAATAGAAACACTGTAGCATTACGTGCCATGGTACTTTGTTCCAGCACCTTCACTTTGCCTCCAGACATACCTCAGTGAAATGTAGCTGAGTGAGACCCGACCGGGCTTTTCTGAGGTGGCCACGGGCATGTGTGGCAAGCCTTAAATGTTACTGTAGCCGTGTGACCTACAACTTCTGTGTTCATGTACGAAATACAGAAAACTCTTGTATTGCATGCTTGAGACATAGACAGTAGGTTGGGATTTTTTATAATGCTACATTTCTTCAGCTGTCTTCTTTTGCTTTTTTTGGGCAGGGGCTGTGCGGCAGGTCAGGCCACATGTTCTGCTTTCTGTCTCCTCCTGCTGGGAAGCTTGAGACACAAGGCGTTTATTTCAGCCCTGTCCTTTAGGAGCCTTTAGTCTGTGTTTCCTGGAGTTATATTTACATCCCTTCAAAGAGAACAAGTTCTTTAGATGCCTTTTAAATGTATAGTCTTTAATGTTACCAGAAACGTTTTCAAGCCTGAGGGGTTTCTTATTTAAATATTAGAGGCTCATTCTCTCAGAGGAAGCCTGAATTAATATTCTTAACATGTAGTTGTATTACTGAGCTGTGCTTTTCCTGTATTTCTTTTAAATTGCCTTTTATCAATTATTCTTTATCCATCCTTTAAATATTTTTACAGCCTATTCAATTTTTTTGCCATCATAATATATTGTCACTGCAGAAAAATCTGTTTCCTTTCTGCCTTGGTTAAATGTCAGTGCTGTGCATTCACGTGCATGCCGTGTCGCAGAGCTCACTAGTGCGATGGATCTCTGTGCGTCCTTTGTCTAAAGAAAGCGTGTCGTATAGACAGTCTGATTGGAACTGAAATAATCTTTGATTGGGTTTTTTTGCAAGCTGGGAACTCCTCGCTGTTTGTGTGCACAATCTGCAGTACATGTCTGGCCCCTTAGGAGTGTTCTGCTGTCCCTCAGGATCCAGACATCTTCCTGCCTTGGTGCTCTTCAAGTGAGCCACAGTGTGGCTTCAGAGGCCACTCAGAAACACGGTCAGCAAGCGCCTGGTACATGGCCCCCCAGCTGCTGGCTGCGTGGCAGTTACTGTGTGTCACGGTCAAGGTTGTTTCTTAATCCTTCCTTTCTTTTTTATGCTCTGCTACATGGAACAAGAAGGGACTTAATGGGGACTTGTAGTAATAGGACAAGGGGTAATGACTTCGGAAGAGGGGAGATTTAGATTAGAAATTAGGAAGAAGCTCCTCACTGTGAGGGTGGTGAGACACTGGCACAGGTGCCCAGGGAGGTTGTAGATGTCCCCACACTGGATGTGCTCAAGGCCAGGTTGGATGGGGCTTTGAGCAACCTGGTCTAGTGGGAGGTGTCCCACCATAGCAGGGGGTTCGAACTAGGTGATCTTTGAGGTCGCTTCCCACCCAAACCGTTCCATGATTCTCCAGAATGTGTTTGGGTCACGGTGAGATGTGTAAGGAAGGGAGAGAACATTAGAAGCAAAGTCTCTTTCTTTGTCCCATTTATTTCTGGCTGTGCTGAGGACTTTGTTACCCAACTGGCAGTGGTTGATGAGGGTGCCCAGTAAAAGCCTGAACAAAACCCCTCCAAAACAATAGTAATGAGAGAGCTTGTGTATTTCCCTGCGTTGAAAAATGTGTGGGTAGAAACCAGTTAGCTGTGAAACTCTGCAGCAGTCGTTGGGCAAACACTTTCTGTGTGAGCACAGCTGGGAGAGGTACAAGGAGGCTGAAGGTTGGAAACGCAACTGCTGGGCAAAGGCCAAAGTGCCCTTTTTGGGCACCTTTCTGCACACTGTTTACCAAGCAGTGGCTACGTTTGCCACCAGAGTTTGGCTGCTGTGTGTGTTGCCAGGCAGGCAATTTTAAGCATGATTTTAAGCATCACCTTTGTGAATTGCATCTCTTTTTCTGCATATCTTTGCGCAGCAGTACTCACGAATAACACGGAGTGTGGTGTTCACACCAACCAGATCCCTTCAGCTTTTTAGGTGGGTAATGAGGTGGAGAGGCTGCTGATAGGTACGTTAATGTTCCTTTCCTTGTATTTAGAGCAGTCCTGGAGGTTTTCTGTGGAGTGCACTAGTGTTTGCATAGCATAAACCTGTACGACTTCAGCTAAAGCTGATTTTTCTTTTTTTTTGTTGTTCTAAGAAATCCAGAACTTAATATTAAAATCTCAGTTCTCTGAAGAAGACTTTTTCGAAGGGCAAGAATAATTTTGAAAGCACAGTCTGAGAACGCTGGGAATCAGCACACCCAAGAGAAGTTGTATTTGATCAAAAGCTTATCTTAGCCACACCAGAGAATCCACTAGACTCGAAGCCTTTAAGAAATCTTAGGAACAGTTGTCCCCAGCTGCATGTTTTGCGCGTTTTCCCAGTTGGCTGCCGTCAGCCTCCCTCTAGGCTCCCTTGCACTTGTACCTGCGGTGGAAGAGCCGGGTTTCCCTAGAGCACACACATGGAGCATCTAAGTGAGCTCCTCCTGCAGACCGGCAGCGGCGGGCCCCTCTCTCTGTCTCGCTCTGTAGAGCCACAGGCATTGGCCTTTCGAAACGCTCACCTCTGCTCTGTTGCGTTTCAAGTATCTATTGCTCCTTTGGGTTGAGAATGCTTCGAGACACTAGCTGCAGATAACTAATGACATTATACATGCAAGTATTAGCACTAGTGACAGTGAGAACAAAGTTCTGGTGGGGTTCCTCTGTTAGCAGTGCCTGGAAGGTGGCACTGATGACGTGGGACTTGGTGGAGCTCCTGACCAAAGGGTTCGTCAAAAACTTCGGTTTTTTTTCTCACGTATATACCCACAAGAACTGTATGAGATCGTCAGCAAATAAAGCCTGGAGAGGTAAAAGATAATCTAAAAGCTGAAGAGGGCTCTACATGAGACCTGGGAGTTTCCAGTGGGGCAAGCATGTGGATTTCAAAGTCCGCCAAACCTTTGTCCGTCAGCCAGCTGATGGAAGCTGCAGCAGCTGCTCTTTATTGGGAGGGTGATAAAGCAGAGGAGTTGTTTGTGGAAGGCGGGGGAAGGAACTGGAGATGTGTGTCACCGGAGGGGACAATGCTCCGCGCTGCCTCCAGGCTCCATCCCTGCCACAGACAGTTCCGCTGCTCTGCCTGCTCCAAACTCGATGTTTTAAAACTAGTGCAGGGATCACTGCTGAGATAAGACTAAAACCTGAATTTTGCAGAGGGTTTTGCTTTTTACCCAGATACTTGGGTAAGCAGAGTTCTTTTACCCCAGAATGCTTCCAGTAACTTAGCAGCTTCTGTTTAAAAAGAACAAAAGCAAATATGGCTGATAACAGTAGCGAGCCTGATAAGAAGCTTCCAAGGAGACCACAGAAACAGACATGTTTGGGGTTTTTAATTAAAAAAAACCAAAACAAAACCACCACCACCACCAAAAACCCCAAACCCGTGGCCCACCTCTCAGAAGTGCGAATGGGGAGTGGTCACAGTTGCTGTTCTTCGTCTTCACGCTGTTTGCACTTGCATTGAAAGGTGAATATCTGTATCAGAATCTCTAATATCCAGTAATGTTTCTCTGTGCCCCTCCTTCACATTTTCATTAAAAAAAAGAAATCCTAGTCAACAGTAAGTCTTTTCTTTCCTCCCTCCACTTTGCAGGCGATATTTGAAGTGATCTCTTCTGAGCATTCTTACTTGCTGAGCTTGGAGATTCTGATCCGGATGTTTAAAAATTCGAGGGAACTGAGCCTCACGATGACCAAAACAGAGAGCCATCACCTCTTCTCCAACATCACGGACGTCTACGAAGCGAGCAAGAAGTAAGTGTAGCAAGGCATTTCTACATTCAAAAAACGAGATGCATTTTTTAAAATTGAAAATTTGGTAATTATGGATTTAAATGATGTACAATACATTTTTTAATTATACCTGAGGGCTGATTACTGGTGGTCAAAGTCTCTTTCAAGCAAGTAATGAAATGTCACATACAAAATAGTGTCTTTAGTGTTACGACAAAATGAGGGAACAGATGCAAGGCAGCAAATTCAGGAAGAATTTAGGCCTGACAGTTTACAAATTAGAAGTCCAGTCCTGTTAATATACAGAGTCTTAGTTTTTTTTATAAACTGTAAATAAGTTAGAGTGGAATTGGACTCTCTGCTCTTTGAGAGCACCAAAATATGTGCTCTGCAGCACTAAAGCATCATTTAATATAATACCAACAGCTAAGGCTTTATTTTGCTGGCCATAGACTGTGGTTTTATAATACGAGTAAGCCCCCCTTTATTTGGTTTATATTTTATTTGGATTGTTTTTTCCTTATGTACCTCAGAGGCAGCTCCTTGCATAGTAGAGCTTTGGTTAGTACTGTCTGTGATACGTGGTAGTATCTGCAGACTTGGGCTGTGTCTTACCTGTGCTCTTGTTCTCTGAGAAATCTGAGTGTCTTAGCTTTTCTTGCCCCAATACTCCCTATTTATAAAGTTGAGCAGTGGTTTAGTTTTCTGGCTGTCCTGATGGTGTACGGAGAGCTTACAGGTAGCTGAACTGGAGATGGTGGTTGTTACTTTAATACCTGTTTGAGCAGAAAAGCAAGTTTCTTACTGGAATCTCAAGCGACTCTTTCGGAGCTGGAACTGTTTCTTCCCAAACTGTCCTGCTGGTTTAAAGATGGAAAATAGAAATAGCGGTGGACGTGTACATGGGTTTGACAGACGCGCCTTGCCACGGTGTTTGAGCTCCCGTTTGATGGGGCGGGCTGGTGGTGGTTGCTGAGAATTGGTAGGGAAGGGAAGGACACAGTGTGTTTGAGTAGAAATAAGTGTCCTTCAGATCGAAACAGTTCCCAAGCTAACTGTTGGTACATGGAGCATTCATGCCTAGGCTTCCGTTGATCGCATGAAGCTCACTCTGCCCTTAGTAAAATGTTAGAAATTGAGCAAAAGTTTCACATGTGCCATTAAGAGCTGGCTCTTGCCAGTGTTCTCCTTCACCAGTGGAATCCGTGTTTACGTCCGGGAGCACGGGATGTGCAGCGTGCTCGTGACTGTGGTGTGATTCAGGTAGACAGCGCAGGCGCTGACTGCTCAGAGCAGCGCTCTGCACAGCGCCTGCCGTCACAGACGTCTGTTGCTGCTGAAAAGATGATCTGCTGGGCCTTGCTTTTTGCGGGGGCGGGTGGGAAGGGTAAGGCTTTTGCAGTACAAAGTCAGTAACCGGAAAAATGGGCATGCTAGAAATAGTGCCCAATGGCCAGGAAATGCTGGCAGATGTCACACAAAGGCTGGTTTATGACTGCTGAGAATTGCTGCCAGCATCGTTCAATGCGGGACGGGCGTGTGTGCGCTCAGCGTGCTGCAGGGTTAGGAACGCTTCAGACTAGTTCAGAAAGCTGTTTGATGGGGCTTGGCTGGGCTACATCCGTTCCTTTTCCTAGCCTGGTTCCCAGCAATGTCAGCAGGTGAATTGCTGGGGCCTGCATAACCAAAAATTAGAAAGGTCTGTGCTTTTCTTGTACCTTCCTTCCAGTTTGAAGTCAGGCACAATGGCCGAGGGATGCGTGTGGCCCAGGTCAGGCAGTGACTGATGTCAACCACGGCACTGTGCAGCTTTAAATGTACTTTTCTTTACCTCTCACCCTCGGTTCAGACCCGGGGCTAAGGATGGGAAAAGGAGTCTGTCAGGCTAGGAATGTTTCTGTTCCTTTTTCTTTTGGCCCCTTTTGTTTCCTTCCTGCAGAAATTGTGATGTTCTGAATTCTTTAGCATTAAACCCTCATTTACCTTTGTGGAACTTCTGAGGTTTCATGTTCCCAGTTACAGTACTGGCCTTTCCTGGATTCTGTTTCTCTGAAGCCCCGCAAAGCCTGTGGAATTCTGTGTGTCGTGCAGCAGTTTGACTTCTGAGGTTTATGCAGCAGTTAGATTTTGTTTCGTGGAGCGTACGCGTGAGAGTCCGGTGTATTGGGTCAAGCGCAGAGCTAATTTAGGAGCTGTATAATGGGTGTACATGTGGATTTACTGGGTACACCTTCATTTGTCCACCCCCCTGTTCCCTTTTGCGTTTTCCCGGGTCATAGTCGAGGGCTTTTGCCAGCGGTTGGATACTGCCTGAGGAGGGAGTGTCGCGGGGAGTGCAGGGCAGCAGAGTCCGGATCTCCAAGGAAAAGTTCTTTTTAAAGGCTTCTCCTTACATGCAATGTGAGGTGTAAAAGTAAGGTATCACGAGCCTGGTTTTCGTTAGACAAATGTTGATATACGTCATTTATTAGCAGGTAATTGCCATCTTTTTTTAGATAGTTTAATAGGAATTGATTAATTAATTAGCCTGTAGACTCTGCCTCCCCTCTGGGCTGTGTCTGTAAGCCCCAGCTGACCGTGCCAGTGTAGCTGTGCGTTTGGGTTTTCCCTGTGTCGAATCAACCTTCCAAATCCTTAAATCCACTTTCACATGTCTTGCTTACACTATTTAAAAGCAGAGAAGCGGGGGGGAGAGCAATATTTTTAGGGGAATTCTTACAACCTTTTGATTAATAGTCTACAAAGGAAGTGGGAGGGGAAAAAGAAAAATGGAAAAATACCACACTAGCCTAAAATCATAATCTTATTCTTCTTGTCTGGAAAGTCTAATCGTTTAAGAACTTGGTTTTTTTAAAACTTGGAGTAAAAACAGAATTCATAATTCCTTTTTAAACTTAAATGAAAACAGATTTTGTTTCCTGAGTTATGCAATACTGTTAAACTGTAACAAAACTTTGTGCTGGCTTTCTACAGCCTCATTTGTGTAAATAATGAAAGTGATTTTCAACCAGAAGCCTTTTTCTCAGTGTGTCCAAACTATCACTTCCCACTATCAAGATCTTTCAAGGTAGCAAAATCCATCTCTTTGTTACAGAATTGTAATAAAGCTGAGAATCTGTACCATTATGCTATATTTTAAGCAGCCTTTCTGTTACTGAAAAATATAAAATCTGAGTGTGGTTAGCAATGGCTCAGACAAAAGTTTAGCGAGCTGAAGAACGTGAACTGATAAAAATACTTTTTTCAGTCAGAATTGCTTAAAGCTTCTATCTAGGAACTTTGTCTTAGAACGCGGTCAGTGGAAACTCAGCAGCAGCAGGGCGGTGGGTTCTAATGCAGGACAAGGCCATTTCTGGTGGAACAGAGCCGCCTTTGTTAGGAGCAGGGTACAGACAGCAAAGCCCGACTCTGCCTTTGGGAGCTCATTGGAATGTCTCTAACAAAGAAGAGTTGGTCTGAGTAATTTGTGCAGTGTACAGTGTGTTGGAGAACATCTGGGGAGGTGGCCACAGAAAGCGCTTGGGTCTTTCGTTGTGTGTTTGCCCGTATGCGTAACGGGAGTTAGAACTGATAGGACACAAAGCCGCACAAGTTGCAGCCCGAGTCCTTGCGGGCTGGGAGCTGGAGCTGGGAGCTGGTGGGGATGCTGTGGGCCAGCTCGTGCAGAAAGGAGAGCTTGTGTGGTCTGAGAACACCGCACGGTCCATCTCATTCGGAAGAGCAGCTCTCTCCAGCCCGGCCTCGCGGTGCAGAAGAGGTCACTTTCCCAAGAGCCTGGCTCGGGAGAGAGGAGGTGCAGGGGATTCAGTGAAACGCCTTAAGAACAATTGGTCTGACAGCTCCAATCACCAAATTTATTGCAGAAACAAAAGCCGTAACATTCTGTTTCTCTCTCTTTGCCATTTGGCCAACAAAAGGCAAAAAGCTGACGGGATGTCAGAAGATCAGCATTAGCAGAAAAAGACTCACACAAAAAAATAGTTTTGACAGGCTCTGACTCTGTTTTTAAACTCCGTGTCCTCATTTGAGTAGAGAAGCCAGTGTGGTTTGTGAGGTATGTTAACATCTTGTGCAAGTACCTGGATTTATTTTTGTGTGAGAACATACGTAAGGAGCCAGGTCAGCCTTGTTGTAGCACTTCTGTTCTGCCTCTCTTCAACATACATTAAATGATGCACCTTCATCTTTTTCCATAGGAAAATACAGTCCTAGAGTTCATTCCAGAAGTGTGTGTATTGGATCAGTTAGGTTAATGAGAATGCAGAGTTCTGCTGCTCGGTTTCTTTGGAAAACTGAAAGAAAAAACCAACCCATAACACAAAAGAGGAAAGTTGTATTTATCTGTGCGTTTCTCTGGTAGCAAAGCGGATGGGTGTTGAACAGCTGCTGGAAGTTGCATTTCTGCTTTCCCTGTGCAGAGACGGATAGGGAATGAGGAAGCAGCCTTCCTGGTTGAGGCTGAGCGCCAGGTCTTCAGCCTGGTTTTGGAACTGCCATCGCGCTTCATGCATTAGAAAGTGGCGCTTGAACACGGCAACAAGCGGTTGTTGGTTTAAATCACATTTTAAACCTCGACCCCACGGGCGGAGAGCTTTCATTGCAGGGAGATGAGCGGTGTTGTGTTGGACTTGATGATCTTAAAGGTGTTTTCCAGCCACTGCAATTCTGTGTAGCTCCACATCACCCTGGCCGGCAGCGAGGTCGCGCTCTGCAGCGCCGGTACCCAGGCAGTCCTGCCTGCCGCCGCCTGCTGTGGACTGTCCATGCCGTCTATGTCAAATGTGACGTGTGTCGCATGTCGCACTGACTTCTGCTGGGGGTGTGGCTGTGTCATACGGAGATCCTGTGTACCGACGCTTATTTGTACATTTTATAGGGAAAACGGCGTTACACGCGGCAGTGTCACACCTGCAGCTTTCTCCCTGCCTTTAAGCACGTGTGACAGCTTGCTGCCCTGGAGACCTTCTGTGGGTGCACAGGAGAGAGGCTGGAGTGCCTGCGATGGCCCGAAGAGCAGCCCAGCAGCGCTCGGAGCTGTGCCGTGCCACCCCTCCCGGCGTGTCCTGCCCCTTGGCCTCCCCTCCCGAGCAGCGCCCAGGGCTGTAGGGCAGCGAGGCCTGGTGATGAGTGCGCTCGCCCTTTGAACCTTCCTCGCCTCGGGGAGCTGGGCGCTCGCCAGCGTGGCACGGGTGCCCGGTGGAAGGATGAACCCGGGAGTGTTTGCTGTCCTGTGGCGCGGGGCTGCCAGGAGCTGTGTGCCACGGACGCGGGACCTGCTGGGCTGCGGGAGCGAGCGGGGCAGGAGCCTGGTGGGGGAACTGGCCGTTTGAAAGGAGAGGACAAATCCCAGACTTTCTCTGGAGAGTTTCCTGGGCACACTGAAGATTAGTGTTATTTCTAGACTGGGGTGAGGTCCCCTGGCTGATATGCTTCCTTCAGGACTAAGCAATGCTTGATGTATGGTTTTGTATGGTTCATGTTTTTAAATTAACAAAATTTCCTTCCGGATATCAAGATTGAATCATTCTCTTGCATATATTACCATCAGTGTTTGCTAGTGCTGACACCCAGCTCTGGTGAAGCTGGGGATTGCAGGTGACAACCCAGGTCTGTAGTGTGAGACAGGTGACATGTCCAGCTGTTCTCCATTCTCCAAGGTCTCTTCCGGCTGGGTTTGCTGGTTTGGCAGTTAGAGCAAGTGCGTTACATGGGAACAGCCTCATCCCTGTTGCCAGAAAGCTTCAGAATGGTTTATAAATTCGTTGCGACACACCAGGTCATTTTGTTCTGTGACAAACCAGTATGTGGGTGACTCTTCAGGCCCAGGAAGACGGGCAGAAGCACCCTGCGTCTTCTCAGCGGTGTAAAAAGCATTACTTTGTTCAGCATGGGAAAGGCTTTTCAAACAGAGACTCCTGTTGGGATGTCTTCATAATTTATCAGAAACATTTACATTTCTAGTGCCACTAAGTGTTCTTCGTGGGCTCGTTTGTCAGCGGGTCTTAATTGGGTGAGTGGGGATGTGTTGTTCTGAGACGCGTGCCATTGAGGCAGATGCTGTGAGCACTCACCGCGGTCTCAGGAACCTCGCCGTAACAGAGCTGCCATGGCCCTCTGCTCGGTCTGGATCTCTGCCCGGTGCTCTCTAAAGAGCTGAAGAGGTAAGTGCCTCGCCGCTCAGCCGCTTCGCGGGGTGGGCCTGCTGAGAGCTGTTCCCCTTTGCTGCAGAACGGAGGAGTAGGCTCTCGGGGTCTGGTTTGTATTCTTGTTTGGCTTTGTAGCTGCTCAGTGGATATTGCCTCATGAGGTATTTTTCTGGGCTGTTAGCTTTGCAGTGTTGGGTGTTACAAATACGTGTGTGTGTAGGTCCTGCTTTCTCTTCCTGCGTTGTGGCAACTCCTGTAACAAATGGAAGGTTTCGAACACGGGTGGATGTGTCGCTCGCTTCATTCACCCTCTGTCCAGCCAGTCCTTTCATAAAGCCCCAATTCTGATTTGGCATAAAAATTCTATGAGAATAAAGCTGTAGTTCTTCCCATTTTTACTATTTTAAGTTTCACCAGAGCGACCTATCACTTGTCTTTTGTAGTGACCCTTGATGTGAATAATCTATTCAGATTTTTGGCAGTACCTCCGACCTTCCTGTATATCCCCTTTGTGTGCTGCTGTTGGATTCTCCATGCTTTTTGCTCCCAGATCAGAACAGATTCCATAAGATAACTGTTTCCTCTAATTTGGCCGAGTTAAAATATTTTACCTGCTTATGGAATGTTTTTAACTCAGTGCAGTCTAACTTTGGGATACCGGTCCAGTGGGATATGATACTCCTAAGAATGTCCTCATGTCTTTATCTAGGGATGAAGGGAGAGGAACTGGCGAGAAGAAATGTTGACAGACGTGGTTGACAGCATCTGTTTAGCGCTCTGTTGATGGGAGTTGTGCGGTGGTAAATGAGGCGTCGTTCAGGCCGCAAAGGTGAATTGTACAGAATAGTTCCGAACGTGGTGCACGCCGCCCTGCGCGTTTGTGGTGATACAGCTGAAGTAACTAGAGCTTCGGAGAGTTGTGGCTGTCAAGCATTGATGGAAGCACTGCCGATGAGTGGGGAAAACAGCTTAAGAAAGTTGCCTGAACAAGTATTGGGCTGATGTTGCTGCTGGTGATCACCAGCTTGTTAATGAGCCTCCTGGAGACAGGGGAGACCCTTACCAGGAGCCACCAGTGCTTTAAGGAGGGAACTCTTGTCCTGCAGACGGGGCAGACTCCAGTGCTGCTGAGATCTCGTGTCTCCAGGTCTGGTGCTATAAAAAGCAGCAAACAGGAAAGGAATTAAATCTGCATTTCTGGATTTGGCACAGAGCCACTGGGGAGCGGGGGTTGAGACCGTTAGAAACGGGATGTTCCTTCTAAACAACGTGGGGGAAATGGCTGTCCTGTGATGCTGTTCGACTGCCACTTAATAGGATCTAACCAGAGAAGTTCTGGATTTAACAGAAACAAACGCTTTAAATAAATCCTTCTGGTATTAAGCGAAAAAGGGCAGTCACATAGCGCAGTTAATGTGTAGCTGGTTAAATTGAGTGTAATCACCTGAGCGCTCAGTGCTGATCTTTAGGACAGAATCTATCCTCAGTTTTTAATTAAAGGACTTTATTATGTCTGCCATATGGTAATTAGCAGATCGGATGCAAAAAAAATAACCTTTGATTCAACCTTTGCATGATTTCCAGAGGTACTGTTTCTTACAGCACATGTTGTGGGGGGCAGCATCTGGGTGTGCTGCTTCTCTTGGCCCCTCTTTTTCCTTTCCTTTTTTTTTTTTTAAATCTTGTACTACCCAGGATCTGTACTGTTGATTGGGACTGCTGATGTCACTGATGAAGCACCAGATAAATGCTACAAGTGGAAGTTCCAGCCCAGCCCGGTCAAACACCTTGTCAGCGTGCCATAACAGCAGGAAGAAATGTTGTATTTCCTCATTTCCTGAGCAAAGCAAATTGGCAGCACGCTGAGAAGTTCTCCTGGCTACGAACGTGTCTGAGTAGCGTAGGAACGAGTTCCAGTTGTCTGCAGCTCGTGGTGGTCAGCGGTTCAGACCTGGCTGCTGCGGTTCATGAGAAACTGGAGCTGTGGGACTTGGAGTGTTTTTTGTTTGGGTTTGGTTGGGTTTGTTGTTATGTTTTTTTATTTTAACACCCCTTCTTGGACCCCAGTGAAATTTCAGGCAACTGTGAACGTTGGTCTTTGTCCTTGTGTTGTGTGAGGTCCCGGCAGCTTAGCGCGCTTTGCTCTTGACACTGAAGCCCCGGATGCGTAGCGTGGTGCTAGTCAGTGACAGCATGGAATATCTTGTGGTTTGGAACAGGACGGGTGGAGGACAGAAGGATGCTGGAGGCCTCTGCCTTCCAGGAGTGGCGAAGCTCTTAGAGAGTCCTGCTGCACCACTGGAAGGGGAAGAGTGAAGAGAAACCAGGTGCTGCAGGACTCAGTGTTGTATTTATTTGTAGGCAGTGGCCTGGTTTTCATTAAAGGATAATCATGATAAACATCAGCCTGTTCAGTCTGCAGCTTGTGTCAGAACTTCAAAAAAAACAAACAAAAGAGCTAAAACCAACCCCAAACCCTGGATTCTTCTGACTGTACGAGTGATGGAGAACCTGGGAACCACTCGGTTCAGACAGCTGCTTTTAAGCACCCCTTCAAAAAAAGTCCTAATGTTAGTTAAACATTTGTGTGTTGTTAAACACTTGCAGGATAAACTTGTGTTTCTCCTGTTCTCCTCCTTACCTGTTTGAGGTTTGTCTGTCAAACAAACTGCGGAGAGTGTTGGTGGTGCACTTAAAACGAGATGTTGCAAGGTGGCAGGTTCTGAAGAGCCAGTGTTAGTAATGAGAAAATGTAATAAAGGGCTGAAAGAAATGTGTCAAAGTATTTTAGCTTGATGTGGGATCTTGTGTTCTGAGTATTTCCTTAATTTTTCTGGGCTGTATGAGAACTTCTCTGTTAGCTGGTTTAGTCCCTGGAGTTGAGGATTCCAGTGAATCGTCCTGTATAAAGGCTGCAGGCAGCACTAGTATACGGGAGGTTCTCAGCGGCTTCCCGGTTTTTAAGGATTGCCCTGATGTCAGAGCATCAGTGCAGGTCATTCTGATGAGCTGCACTAGCTGATCTCTGTCAGCTCCTGTAAACAACAGAACACCTCCAGTGAGCATCGGGAAATAACGGCTGTGGTTTTCTGGTAAAATTAGAAATGCAAAAAGGAGCAGAAATCTTCAAGAGGCCAAGAGGACCCAGAGGATCTGGAACAGAGCACGAAGAATAGAGAAGCTCTCATAACAAACATGTTTGGGGGAAAAAGCCAGCACAGGATTTTGGTTTCTGTTCCCATTTTCACCGTTTCCAGTCTGTGTTTGATTTTGTGGCAGGCCGAAGCACGTGGAGCGTGAGCACTGTGTCCAGCTCAGCCACAACCTATCTTTTCATTCTTGGTTCAGCACATCACACACAGCTTCACTGAACGGTGCTGGTGTGGCGCTTCCTTTGTTACAAGAGGAAATGTGTTAGTGTGTGCTTGAAACTGTTTTGTTTCTTTTTCAAGCCCGCTTCTGGAAATTCCAGTCTAACCAGGTCCGTGATGCTGTTTGGGTTTGGGAAGTGCATTTGCCCG
>JAVSBS010008621.1:18625-34647 GCA_033124195.1 Coracias cyanogaster
GTGCTGAGCTCTGCCAGGCGACACCGCCGCCCTTTGGCGTGTGTCCTGTCAGATTTCCCGTGGAAAGGAAAGGGAGATATGCTCCCTCTGCCACACCCCGTTCGGGTTGTCATTAGTTTGGGGGTGTGTCGGGTGGAGTGTAGGGTGTTGCGAGACAAAATCAGATAGTACTTTGTAAAAGTGAGTCATTTATTTTGTTTTGTCATAGGTTCTTCAAAGAGCTTGAAGAAAGACATCAGAACAACATCTTTATTGACGATATTAGCGACATAGTTGAGAAGCATTCTTCTTCCACGTTTGATCCCTACGTAAAATACTGCACCAACGAAGTCTACCAGCAGCGAACACTGCAGAAGCTACTGTAAGAACTGATCTTAAGATTGCAAAGTCACCCCCTTTGTAGTCGGAGTGAGCAGTAAGATGCGGTACCTGGTACACAACCCTGGCTTCCAGCTGCGCGTGTACTTAGTGCTTAGTGCAGGGGTTCCTTTGAAGCAGTGTTGAGTGAAGATGTGCCTGGCTGCATGGTCCAGTCCTGCTCGTGGCCCTTGTGACACGGCCCAGACTGTGTCAAAGATGTTCTTTCCTTGTGTGCGACACCTGAGTCTCTGTGCTCACGTCCACGTGTGGCAGAACTTGAGGATTCTGAACGTCAGCACTGGACTCGCACATCTAAGTGAGAAAGCTGAAGGCTTCATTGGTGTCATCCTTCGAATCACACTTTTTTGCCAAGAAAGGTTGGACCAGATGATCCTTGCGATCCCTTCCAACCTAGGATCCTATGATTTCCTGCTAAAACAAGGATTTATTTAAATTCTAGCAACTTCCACAATTCTTTGGTAAAACCACTCTTTCATTCTCCCCTTCTTCCCACCAGAGCCACCAACCCAGCGTTTAAAGAGGCGTTATCACGGATCGAGTCCCACAAAGATTGCCGGAATTTGCCAATGATCTCTTTCCTCATTCTTCCCATGCAGAGAGTGACTCGTCTCCCCTTACTGATGGATGTGAGAACAAAGTTATTTTTCTGTTTTTCCTTGGTGCTTTTCTTTCAGTGTTCACATTCTTTTATAGTCAATTCCTAGTTCGTTCCAGTCTCTTTGTATCTTCTTCTAGAGGTACAGGGCTGTCGATCTGGTCTGTTGGTTCTGAAGGACTGTAGTGTTCCTTTGCTTACTGTGACTGGTTCCTCTGCTTCTGATGCCCCATTCAAAAGTCACGTATGGAGACATTCTAGTTGAGAAAGAGCACAGGAAGAGTGGCTGGGAGAGCAGAGGGGCACTCCCGAGTGCGACAGTGCCCCAGAGAAGCCACCTCGTGTTCCCTCGTTTATCCCAGCCCGCAGCTGAGACTTCACCCCTTTGATTTCAGCCAATATTTGTAAAATTCTTTGTCTCTTACAACCTGTGCTGATTAGTCCTCTGAAGTACCTGCCATTTTATTTCAGACCATTTGTCAGAAAACTCCAAAGGATTCATCCAAATACGAGAACTGCAAGCAGGCTCTGAAAGAAGTGAGCAAGGTACGTTCTTCAGCGCTGCCTCTGGGTGCAGAACTCTTTCTGCTTGGGCCGTTTTCCTTCCTGAACCGCACTGCATATGTTTGTCATCTCCGAACCCCACTGGGAGAAGTGGCTGCTTTTTGGGCCCTGGTCGCTCAGGGCCATGCTCAGTCTGGTCTTGAAAACGTTGTCCGTGACCCAATGTGAAAATGTCAGATCCTTGGTAGACCTTATACTTCCTCAGAAGTGATTTGAGAAAGGAGCAGAAGTTTGTGTTACGTGTTTTGAGTCCGTTAAACCTGTTAACACCAACGTCTCGTTTCTAGCTGGTGCGTTTGTGCAACGAAGGCGCTCGGAAAATGGAGAGGACGGAAATGATGTACACCATTAACTCCCAGCTGGAATTCAAAATCAAGGTATGCTGCTGATAGTTCATGCCGTTGTGTAATGACTGTGCTTTGTTGAGAAGATTTTATTTTATCATACGATGTAGTAAGCAGAGGCCCACGTTTTTATAGACGTGGTTCGTTAAAGGGCCTCGATCAGTCTTTGAGGAAAGGCTGTCTCCAAAAAGATGTTTTTCAGTTTGTCTAAAGCACTTTTATTTTTAAACTGCCACTGAAAATAATATCTAATTATAACAACAACAATGAATAAAACACTTGCTAGCAAGTGACATCACTACATGTGCACTTAAGTCTCAAGTCTTTGGCGAGTGTGGAGTTGAGTTTTGGGTAGTCTGAAGGCCTCGGGCTTTGTGGTTCCATCCAGCGCTTCTCCTCAGCGGGAACAGCCAGCGGTGTTCAGGTGCTGGCGTGGCGAGTCCTCCCCCTCCCGCCGCAACAGCACCTCTCACGGGTTTCACGGCAGCAACAGCAGCTTCTGGGATTTTGGTTTTCTGTCATTTTTTATGCAAGTGTTTTTCCTTTGTGCATCTTAAATGTAACCGGTTTGTGGTTTAGACCTTGGCCATGGTTGGGAGCGCGCCAGCTGGCGTGTGACAGACGGGCCCTGGCCCCGTTTCAGGGCATTGCTAAGTTCTGACAGCCTGAGTAGAACTGGGAGGGGACACGGGATGTTCTCCTTGGGCAATTAAGGAAGAATTAATATTACAGTAAAAGCAAGCTGCCCCTGGAATAGGGTCCGTTAGGAAAATGTGATGAAGTTGCTTGGAGTACTGATTAGAGGAACGTTTAGTTCATCCTTAAATAGAAATCTTTCAAGTGCTTGTGTGTCCAGCCATCACCATGGCGCTGTAATTCTGTTTTATAACCATTATAAAGAGGGTAACTATTTTTGTTCTTGGGCAGCCTCAGAGCGTGCAGGGATTTTTGTTTGTTTGCTGCGCAGATATTCTGTCACTTCTGTACATGGCTGATCTGTAGAAATTACCAGCTACGATGCAGGAGTTTGTATTCTTAAACTTTTCATCTTTAGCTGAACTTGCCAGCTTTGAGCAGCCTTCCTGTGCCATGAGCAGCAGCTCTGTGGTGCCGCGTGCTGGCTGGGAGCGCACCTTTGGGAGAAGGTCGTCGTGTCCCGTGTCAGAGTCACCGTCAAATTGTACCTCAGAAGCAAAGGGGTGGCTGCACCTAAAATTCGGGAGTTAATACTTGGTTCTTCCAGCAGCAAATCCCTGTAGTTTGGTTTTGGCGTGGTCCTGTGGGGCAGGTACGGGCACGCTGAAGTTAGCTCAGCAAAGAGCAGCTGAAGTGGTGAGAAGATCTCAGAAGACAGCCCGTGCAGAATGAGGATGGCAGCTGGCAAGCTGAATGCACAAGTGTTTCTTACACACGTGTGAAAGGTGCCCTGAAGGGCAGGGGGGCAGCGGCTGCTCCATGGCTGTCTCGGTCATGCAGGACTGGTGATGAGTTTGAACAGAGCCAAGTTAGGGAGGTTTGATAAGCAGAAAGACAGCTACATGGAAAATAGAAACAAGAAGTGGATCATTTCAGCGGGGATGAAGGAAAACACACAAGCTCTGGAAAATTCAGCAGTAAGCACCCACTTACTGCGGCAGGGCGTCAGTACAGGTCTTGGTAAGTGTGGGCAGTGGGTGCTGCCCCTTCTCTCTGGCTTGCTGCAGCACTTGCAGCTCTTGGTCCTCACCCTAGAGAGAAACGGAGATCCTGCTCCACAGAGCATTGAGTTCAACATCACATAGATAAAGAGTAGGAGGAGCTCTAGTATCCGTAATTATCTACCTGAAGTAAAGCTACGACAGTGGACAGGGAGCTGGTGTTCCAGGAGCTCCTCTTGAGAACAGTGAGTGTGTGGCAGAACTTCCCTTCCTGCTGTCAAGGGATACAGTGTAGGCGTTTGGTACGGTAATAACCTGGCAAGGGTGGCTCCACTTACCCCTCAGACTGGGGGATGAAGGTTTACATGATTTTAAAAAACCCTGTACTTTTGGAGGATTAAACGGTTACTTCCTTGCTTTGTAGCCATTTCCGTTGGTTTCCTCTTCACGATGGTTGGTGAAAAGGGGCGAGCTAACAACGTACGTAGAAGACACTGGACTCTTCTCTAAAAGAACTTCTAAACAGCAGGTGTACTTCTTCCTCTTCAATGACGTCCTCATCATCACCAAGAAGAAGAGGTAAGAGCTTCACCAATATCAAATTGCCTTGAATCGCAGAGAGCAGCCAAGTTACCGTTGGCTTGTAAACTCGGGGTGAGGCGCACGCAGCAGCCGCCCGGGGGGAGATGGAAACCGAAGCTCTCTGGCTTTGGAACGGCAAAATCCCACCCACGGCACTTGCCCGTCTGCTCTGGCCACTTGCTTGTTTGAGAGAGAAGTGAGTGGACCTGGTTCATCTGCAGCGCAAACGGGGAATAGGGGCTAGACGTGTGTTAGTGCAGTAAACATCTGTAAAGCCATTTACGTGTTTTAATAAGCAGAGAAAATGCGTTGAGTTTCTAATACTGCTCTATTGAAATGACAAGTCACCGCTTGTTAAACAGGATTTCTTTTTGGCACAAAGAATTGCAGTTCCAAATTGTCAAGCAAATCAAAAGTTCATTCTCGATGCCTCAGCAAGGGGAGAAGTCTGGGGAGGCTGAAGAGGTACCGGTCGTTCCCTCCGCGCTTCCCCGCAGCTGGGCCGCTTGAGTGGCCTGTGGGATGTGACCCCAGCAGTCTGCGTCCAGACTTAGCACTGCATTTGAGGGGAGGTTTAGAATAATACTGAATCGAACAGAACTGACATCCTCCGCTGCTGGGTAACGCTTGGTAGATAAACCTTAGCCCTAAAAGCGGTTGGGAAGAACCGTTGTTTTGCATCTGGGTTGGCCGGAGAAGCCGGAGAGCAGCTGTTTTTAAAAGACACCCTCCTGCAAAACTTAAATCCATCGCTTAAATAAATGTTGAGGAGTGAGAAATGATACAAAGTCTGGGAAGAAAACACTAATACTGAAGCAAAGACAAAGCGAAATAAAAATGGAGGGGGAAAGATGTTAATGTGAAGGGTCTTTTTAAAATAAAGATGGGAAGAAAAGTGACTGGATTTCTGCCCGGCAAGCTCACTGATGTGAACATGCTTCTGAGATTCAGTGTTTATCAAACTCGGGCTGAAATGTTCCTGTGACGGTCCCTGGTTAAACCACTGGCAGCACATCACGGGCTGTCTCGTGCTGTTTAAGTGTTTCCTTTTCTCTTGAGACCTCTGGTAACATGTCACTGTGTTGGCAGCTAAGCGAGCATTGGGGTTGGGCAAGCAGTGAAGAATGTCTGAGCTGTGTTGTTGCGCTGTTTAGTGGTTCCTATGTGATGGCTGCTCGTCCACGTTAGAAACCAGAGCTTTATAACAACAGATCCTGTCCAGACCTCGGGGCTTTGACTGGGGCTTTCTCCAGCTGTTGGAGTGGGAATGTCCAAAGTGGGCCCAGAAGCCAAAACCAAAGAACTCTTGATGTTGATGATAGGTGGCTGGGAGCAGGTGGCATTAGATCAATAGGTATTTGGTCTTCGTAGAAGTGCGTGTGTTTAAAATGTGCGTGCGTTCCCATTGGTTCCTGTTCCGAATCGAAATGAAAGATTAGCAGAAAGGTTCAGTGTTACACTGAAATGGAACGCTGGCACGTCTGCATTCCCTGCTGAGGGATTTAAGGCACGTTGCTCGGTGTCCCTGTTACTCCGCTGCCTGGCCGAGCGGGCTCATCTGCTCCCTCCAGCACCGTCGGCTTTCCCAGCGCGCGTCACGATCCCTTTGGAAGGGAGAGAGGAGTTTGTGGCCCCAGAGGGCACGGGGGTGAAGAGCTGAGGTAGCTTCAAACAGGCCAGTTAGGAGGTAAGACACAGGAAGCGTTTGTAGGGGTTGATCAGCGAGGAGTGCCTTAATCACCCGTTACACAAACAGATAGACCGCATCCCTTTTTCAGAGCCAAGATTCCCAAATAACTAGAGCAGCATTCCCGGCTGGTTGTGCCAGTTCTGCTGAGCAGGGATCGCCCAGGCTAAAATACGGAACTGGCTGCTTTAGAGGGAAGAAAAAAGGAAAAAATGTGACAAACCCCACACCAGCCAGGCACCCCTTTCCCTGGGTTAGAGCATGTGTTTTAAGACAAATAGAAGCTGATGAGTATTAGATATGAAATGTTCTTTTCTTCTTCAGTGGGAACCCTCAGCTACTGAGGGTGGCACTTGAGACAGTTGTCCTCCAGTGATAAGTAGTGCCTTTTTGTGGAGAAATGAATTAATTTGAATCTAGAGCTGATTTAGGGGAATGTGAAACCTAAATCCAGTCTCTCCTCCCTCCCCTAGCCTCTCGCGCTCCCTGCGGTCGGACAGCCACAGCCGGTTCCCATGTGTTGGTTCCAGAAGGGCTGCGCGCACACCTGGAATACACTGGAATTAAGGGTCCTTCTGGCATCCCTGGGTTGTGTGTGTGGAAACTCAAACTTAGCTCTCCACGTGCTGAATGACTGAGGGTTCTCCCAGCTCCTCAGTGAGCTCATGTTCAGTTGCTTTAATTAGCCCAAAAGCTACTTGTAATCCCTACTTTTTCTCCTCTGGGCCCCAAGAAGTCCTGTGTAATCGCACAAGGAACCTGGCTTCATTTGTGCAGAGCTCCGCAAGAGCTCCCCGCTTCCAGCTCATTTCCTGTGCAGTTCATTCTTTGGCCGTTCTACTCTGAGGACGGCCTGATGGAAGCTGGGGTAATCAAACCGCTGGAGATTCTAAAGCTGTTTGAAGGTCCTGGAGCAGGGCTCTTGGCAGCTGTGGTAGGTTGGTGCCTTGGTCAGGGGCACCTGAGCGGGGAGGTGCGATTCCAGAGTGCAGGGAGCTGCTGGTGCTGTTCTGAGGCCCAGAGAAAAAATAAACAGGGAAGAAAAATGTTCATCATCTCAGGAGCTGCAGTGATTCCAGTCCTGCTGTATCGTAAGTCTTACTGAGCTTGTCTGTTGTTGCTTCTGCTTCCGTTGGAAAGCCCCCAAACCCCTCAGCAAAAGTGGGGAAGAAAAAATACTTGTGAGAAGCGTTAGTTCTGTTAGTGTCGTGTTCTGTGGCAATCGCTTGAGAACGTACAAAAACATTTCCAATATTTAATTCACAGAACAAAAGTAGAAACATACCCCACATAGTTGAAGTAAACTTGGTTTTTACACTAGAGGTGCTGGCAGAAACTATTAACCCACAAAAATCTGCAAATACATGATCTGTAAAATCCTCATCACCTGGAGAACAGAGGAGTTCTCCTAAAGCTGTATGTGTCACGGAAAGCAGCAGTAATTTGTTTTGAGTTGTCACGTGTTAATTCTTCTTCTGAAGGACTGAAAAAAACCCCGTAAGGACCATTTGTTGACTGCGGAGGTATAGGCAGGTATTTCCTGACAGTTCACAGCGCGGGTAGAACGTGCCCCAGCAGGCGGGAAGTCCTCAGCGCTCCCTCTTCTTACAGGGTTTGAGCAGCCGTAAAGGAAGAGTCCGCTTCACCTGCGCCTGCCACAAAGGGCCGTGTCAGCCCCGCGGCTGCAGCCGCAGGTGCGGGGAGTGGATTTGTACCAGCTCAGTGCTCGGGTGTCCGTCTGTCTCTGCCAGCAAAACTAATCTTCGCAAGAATTTGCTCAATGTAAATTATTTTAATGACCGGCAGTAATCTGAGGCTCTGGCAGAGCTTTTCGGCGCCCGAGACTGAGGCCCAGGGGTGTCACTTCGTGGTGCAGCAGCTGTAGGGGCACCTTGCAAAGGGATGTGTTTGATCTGTACAAATCACTAAGGTTACATTTCAGAGCATTAAGGTAGTTTTTGGGCTGACCTTCTACATGCAGATGGACAAGGAGTACGGGGATGAGCCTGTGTTTACACTGAAGATAATAAACTGGTAAGTCTGGAAGCAGTTACATAGCCACAGTTTTCTAGGAACAGGGGAATTTTACTTTTTTTCCTGTAACAGTATAAAATTAAGATGTGGTGTTTATTTGAAGCTACAGAAGAAAAAAGTGCGATTCTCTGCAGTTGCTGTGCCTGCTTTCAAAGTGAGTGGAGTTCAGTCGAGCTCACACTGCCTCAAGAACTCCAGAGTCACTACATGAAATTCCACGAGGTTTAAAAACTGATCTACTTTGTATCTTGGAAAAGTGGTGGTTTCAAAAACAGCAGTGGGGGATCTGAGGTGTCAGAGGGACCGTGCCACACCATGTAGTCAGAAGTCGATTCTCTGAGTTTGCTTGCGGACATGCTTAATGGAAAAATGTTCTGGTTTTTTTTTTTCCTTGCTTTGCTCTGCAGCGAAGAGAGTTACAATGTCACAGACTATTCTTTGAGGGAGCAGCTGGTGGTACAGCACTGCGACAGCGAGGACCTGACGGCTTCTCCAGTGAAGAACGCTTCAACGATGCTGTACTCGCGGCAAAACTCCGCAGCCCACCTCTTCAGACTAGCGGTGCTCAGCAACCACGCAGGGGAGAGGGTGGAGATGCTCCTGGGAGCAGAGACGCAGTGAGTAAATCCTTGTTGTTCATGTCACTTCTCACCTGACCATCTCAACAAGCTGAGCCCCCTGCCCCAGTCAGAGCAGCGCGAGATGCCCGGAGAGCTCACATCAGCGGAACGCTCCTCTGGGTGGTGGACTGTGCCGGTGCCCTGCTGAGAGCACAGCAGCCGTCCACAGGCAGTCGCGGTGGTGAGCGGCAGCGTCTGAGGCTCCCTGTAACAACGCTCCCATCTGGTCCCGAGGCGCGGTGTGCTGTGTGTGCGAATCGAGGTGTAGCGCAGGGCACTGCGAGGAACGCTGCTGTAGTGACGGGAGGCTGCCCTGGTCCTCGGCCGGAGGAGCCGGGCTCAGGCGCGTCGCGGGGCCCGACGGCGGCAGGCAGGCGCTGGGTGTGCGCAGCGCGTCCCGCTGCAGCGATCTGTGCCGTACGGATTGTCACGGCTGGGTGGTGCGGAACTGACGCGGCGCTGGATTGAAAGGGGGGAGGAGGCTGTGGGGCTGTGCTGGGATAGAGGTGGCCCTTGTTTTGGTGTAGCTTTGAAGAGTGTTCTGCTGTAGAAACCGGCAACAGGCAGCGTCTTGTTCTTTGGGGTGCAGATATCTGAGGGGCCACCCGTCGTTCCGCTGTGGGGCCGCTCACTTCCACACAGTGGGAAGTGAAAGATGTTCTGTCTCTGTGGGAGCTGGAGGCGGGACAGAAGCGAAACAGAGCGCTCCATCAGCCTGGAAAAACTGACAGTTCTAGGTTTGCTTTCAGCATTTAGAACAACCCTGAAAGAAACTATAGATCGTTACTGCTTTCTATTAAAGATCTCATTGTAAAGGAAGCAGATGGTTCAGACTTGTTTGGAAATGCATTTTTATTGGGAAAGAAATGCAGAACGTTTTTAGTTGTCTGGGCTTATGAAAGGACATTTTGTTGTGTAGACTGAGCGCTGATCTGCTCTACTCCGTCACGTAAATAGTTGTCTAGCGGATTGCCATTCAGGGCAAAAGATTCCGAGGAAGGTTACTGTATTTGAAAATGACCTGCTTCTGTAGCACGTGATCATGTATACAAAACGTACAGAAAAACGTGGCTTTCGCTGCACCTCGAGAAGGATGGGAGGGAATCTACCAGAGGGCCAGGCTGGGTGGTTCGCAGGGGTTTGCACTCCTTCGAGAAACGCGCGCTGAGGCTGGGAGACAGTCTGGCGTTATCCCGCTTTCCTCTGAGATTCCGAAAGGAAGTGTCATTTTCTGGTTAATGGTTACAGGGAAAGGATGAGTCTAAATAACACCTGTTTCTAAAACAAAAAAAGCCACGAGGTTAATTAAGCTCACGCAGAATTGCATCCAGCTGTTCCCGTTTTGGTGGAAATACAAGTTTAGTACCGCCTGCTTTCGGTGAGTGAAATGCCTGCAGGAGCAGACTTTGGTTTTGGGCTTTGGCTTTTTAAGCGCACGCTGCGGATGGTTTACTCAGAGGAAACCTGTTGGTATTAGAATTGTTGTGTTGCATTTATCGGATGCTTTGTACATTAGATGGACTGTTTGTAAAGTAAGATTACTAATTAGTCACAGAGAGTAACAAAGTTTAGCTGCATTACTTAACAGTAATTTGACAAAGGTACAGAAGATACCATGCCAGTCTTAAAAACAATTACGTAGGTTTGAATAATATATTACTGGAAGTAGTAGCACACCTTCTGGCCATATTTTGATGAGGAAAAAGGTTTTTTTGTTTTATTTACCCAGGAAGAAAGCAGAAAGCTTTACTCCCCTTGTCAAGGGTCTGGTTTTAGTTCTCAGCCATTACCAGGAGCATGAGTTTGGCTTTGCTGTTTGCAGGAGCGACCGAGCTCGCTGGATCACGGCGCTGGGACAGGACAGAGACGGACAGAAAACGGACAGGACGAGTAAGTGACAACTACCACGATTTTGGAGGGCTTTGACAGGAGAACAGAAGCGCACTGCCCTGTAGGGGACGGGAGCAAGCAGGGACTATGGAACAGTGCAAATAAATAGTATTGCTGTTGTAGCAGAAGATACTCGATGATGTGACTGGTTTAACTAAGCCAGGCTTCCTCTCTTCCTCAGCTCTGATGCAGGTAGAGATCATCAGGACCTACACAGCAAAGCAGGCAGATGAACTGTCCCTCCAGGTTGCAGATGTTGTTCTAGTTTATCAACGAGTAAATGATGGTGAGTGAGAATTTTTCTCCCTTTCAAAGTGACTGATAATTTATCGTGATTGAAGAGCTGCAGAAGGGCGGTGCTGGCTGGTTTCACCCTGTGACACAGCCACAGAGAAGAGATGGAATTCTGCCTGATCCCATGGAGCTCCAACATTGCAGTGAGTGAGCACCAGCAGTGTCTTCAGAGAAACACACACGCACGCGTGGTGTCACATGCTGTGCTTCACCGCCTGTTAATGAGGGGCCTCGCACAGGGGTTTTGCCCAAGTTTTCCATGGTATCAGGTACCTGAGATCAAAACTGATCCTTGCCTGGATGGGCGAGTGATTCCACGAATGCCTGGGGGATGCTTGGAGCTGTCAGCGCTGGGACTACACCGTCCTACCAGCGTTACTCAGGACTACAGAGGAAAAATGGTGCTGCATTGCTTGTTTTAAGATTACAGGGATGTTATATTAACATAATTAAATTATCATCATGTATTGCAATAATATTATAATATTATAATTATATATTATTATAATTAGATAAAATATTTGTATTTTAATAATGTATCACTGCATATATATTTCAAATTATTTGAATTAGTGTCAAAAAACTATTACACTTGTCTTAGACATCTATTTTTATGTACTATTTTGCTCCTCTGTATAAATACATACCAGGCAGCCCTATCCTAGCTTCCCGTGGTGGTGAAGGTGGGAAGTGTGTGCTGTCAGCTGCGCCTTCTCCTGTGCAGCGCAGCCAGGGTTGTGCCCCAGCGCCCGTGCCGTTCCTGAGGAGGTCTGTCCCCCCTTCTCCGTTCTCCCCGCAGGCTGGTATGAAGGGGAGCGCCTGCGTGATGGCGAAAGAGGCTGGTTTCCCATGGAGTGTGCCAAGGAGATCACGTGTCGCACCACCCTTGACAAGAACATGGAACGCATGGGACGGTTGCTTGGGCTGGAAACCAACGTGTAGAAGGTTTTTGCTTCTCGGGAGCATCCTGCAGGATTTGCACTAGCTGCTGGCGGTGGAGCCGGCCGTGTGCCCCACAGCTCTCGCATGGAAGATGTGGGGCAGCCATGGGAACAGCCCGGTTACCAGAGCGCCGATGTTCCGGACACTCACGCCTTTGGTTTCACGCTGGGAGAGCTCTGAACTGAAGCCTGGCTCCAGCAGTGGTAGATTTTCACTAGAAGCCATTTCTTAGCCACTGGAGATCAGCCATGTGTCTTCTTCATTCAAAGCCCGGTTTCAGTGCTTGTTCCTCCGTCCCTCCCTCTTTGCATGCTCTTTCTCTGGTTTTGAGCATTTTGGTTTTCTTTCAGAAGCACCACTTGGTGACTAAACGCCAGAAGCTTGCCCAGTCCAGTGAGCCAGAGGCGAACAGCAGCTCCGGGGGGTTCCTGCTCCTCAGAACCTGCAGTGCAGCATTCCCCGCACTTCCTGGGGCTGTCAGAGCCTGTGTGCCACCCGAACCAGTGCACCCACCCCTGCACTTCACGCAGGACTACCTCCAGCCCGCGTTCCAGGGCAGCCCAGGCACTGTAAGTCCTTAGATCCTTACCGGCTGTTAGCGAAGCTGGCACAGGCTCCCGGGAGCAATCCTGACAAGTGCTCAGAGGCGGACAGACGCTGACTGGTCCTCAAGCACGCCTTGGTGCTGCTTCACACGCCCCTCTCTGCTTTAGAGGAAGCTCCTCCCCCTGCACTACACCCCGTACCTGTGAGATTTTGGCGGCTGCAGTTCAGCTCTGGAATTTCACCGAAAAACCAACCACTTACTGTTGTGTGAACAAAACGCATGCAAAAATGAAGTAAGGTTCAGTGCGTTGTTTCTGTAATGGAAACCTTCACCTTCTCAAGGACCAGCTGATAGCTCAGCAGGCACAACACCCACGTTCGGTAAAAATGAGGAGAGAACCTGTATTACACCCGCTTTCCTGGTGGTGCAGGCCCTGTCTTTTTTTGCAGGAGCTGTATCTTTGGATACTGTAATATGTTCATTTCTGAAGATGTATCTCTGTAACGATTTGCATTAGGAAGGCAATAATTTTGTACAGGAACACTTACCGTGACGGTCTGACAGCGGTGATCCAGCCTTGTAAATTAATTTGTAAGTAGACTGATAAAATAGTGATGAGAGAAGACTGTAAATTGAAGACTTATTTAACGTAGTAAAAATACTGCTAATATTTTAAGAAATTTTATTGTACACAGGCAGATGTTTAACTCAACTGAATGTATAAATCCCAACATTAATTTTATTCAGATTTTTTAATACATTGTATATATATTTTTCATACCTAGTTTTTCCAAAAAATGCCATAATGTTTTTAAAAGATATTTTTCATGTTTTCCTATTGGACATGGTTCTTCAGGAATTAAAAGACTCTATTATTTTATAGGACAACAATCAATAAACCACTTTTAAATCCTTACTAAAAAAAGCTTTGCTTTTTCATGAAGTACCATAACCCCATGCAGTTTAAATGTCATGTCTGTCAAAGACATGAAATCTGTTCTTTAACCTGGGCCAGTTTAGATTTCTGGTCTGTGAAGAAAAGCAGCACCATCATGTGTCCTCCTTCCGCTGTAGCGGATCCATTTCCCTGCACGCCCATCAACTTGGAGCAATGGCATAAGCTGCTGCCCTGGGAGAACATCTCCTCTCTTGGAGACTGAGGGAGGGAGGGAGGAACACAGCCATGACCAGCAGGCTTTGCTTCCTAGAGCACGGGTCCAGCTGGACCAGGACCTGCAGCCATCATCTAGTCCAACCAGAGAGTCAAAGCTCGTTAAGGGCATTGTCCAACCACCTCTTACTGCCAGCTGGGGACATCGACCACCTACCTCTCCATGCAGCCTCTTCCAGTGTTTGACCACTTCTTCTGGTGGATCCCAGGGAGAGGAGCTCAGCACCTCCCTCTCCATGTCCCCTCAGCAAGCGCAGGGTGGTTCCCCCCCCAGCCTCCTTTTCTCCAAACCAGGCAAACCCCGAGTCCTCAGCTGCTCCTCCCAGGACTGAGCTGCCTGTCCCTTCACCTGCCAGCGTGGCCTCTGAGCCACAGGCTCCAGACACCTGACTTCCAGAGCTGACGGCGCAGAACATAATTCAAAGTTAATCGAGAGAGAAGGATGATGTAACAAGCCCCTAGTGTGGAGTACACAGGAAGCAGAACTGCTGGATCCAGGGCTTGCGCTAAAGATGGCAGCCTTGGCTCTTACTGTTACCATAAATGCTGGCAGGCGTACTGCTGTTATTTACGACGCGTTACTTCTCCAGGGGTTAGCGTGCAAAGGAAGAGGATTCCTGGCACTGCTGCTGACAGCTTGGGCCAGGGGAGACTCGGGACTGTCCCCTCGGGGCCCTGGGACCCTGCCCAGGAGCAGTGACAGCCTCCCCCCAGCTAAAACATCATGCCTGTAGCTGTTTGCCCCACCTGGCTCTTGACAGAGTTAGCTCCCACCTGCGCAATTTAAGAAAAGAAAAAAAACCCAGCCTTTTGGCCAAATTTAAGCCCACAGGACAAGCAATTACTCTAAAAGTTCATATAAACAAGTTTTCAGGGGTTTGGTTGGTGGGTTTTCTTTTGTTTGTTTTTAATTATTTTTTTCCCCTTCTAGGAACTCCATAATATTTTCATTAGCAAAAAAAAAAAGTAATCTTTTAACTCTGGTGTGCTCCAAGATGAGCACTTCAACTGCAAAGGAAATGAGCTAAAAAAACCAAACCAGCCAACCAAACAACCCCCACGTTCATCACTACCAGTAACCTCTGTGCGCACAGACACACATGCTCGCATGTTTTTTCACTCCTGCCCAAGGAGGAGGAGATGACACTTAACATCTTTTTAATTAAGCAGCCCCACAGTAACAGACTACAGCTGGGACAATTGACTTGCATTTCTGCAGGGCCTGGAAGTTGCGCTTCTTCCTCACGTGACTTCTCTAATCAGGTTTTCAGCAAGTTGACCGAAAATAAAAGGCTCTCTGCTCCCAGAATCCAAGTTTCATTACAGATGACGCAATTAAATACACATTACATGATGCGGGCAGAAGCCGTGTGAAGCCCCACATCAGTGACTGACCCAGCAATTCGGTACCCGCCTGGACAAGAACAAAATCTCGGGTTTACACTTAACCCTGCCTGAAGGCAAGACCACACTGACCATCAGCACTGCCCAGGAAGGAACCTGCTCTGTCCTGGTGAGCCTCCATGCCTACGTGGGGGCTCCCCAAGGCCACCCAGCACCCCCTCAGCAAGCCTCTCGCACCAGTTCCAAACACTCTGAAGGACACAACCAAAGAACAGTTAATAACCCTGCTTCTGCTGCTGCTTTGTATCATCTCTGCAACATAAAACGCTTTGTCGGCTCAACTTTTTAACAGTAATGCTACAATAAATATTGTCCTTGACTTTCACGTCAAAGAACACCTTTGCTCCCCATTATGCAAAGCTAATTTGGTGAAAAAGTACAAGTAGCAGCACTTCAGTCAGCCTACACGACCTTCAGCACATACCTCCAGCTCTGCAACTACAGAATATATTCACACAAACGTCTTTATTGTCTCTGTACATCCTGTTTCTAACACAACACACTCAGTCACAACAAGTGGACAGAACACCGGTGTTAGAGACAAACCTAGAGTAAATTTTGATGCCAAGATTGAGGAAATCAGGAGGCCTTTTTTCGTGGGAATTACACCGAGATAACTGTTCTCTTAGCTCTGCTGTAGTCTGCAAAGTACTTTCAACAGCTGCATCATAACAACTACATCATTCAGGCAAGCTGGAGATACCACAAAGGTCATAAGGAAGTAATTAAATTACCATCACTGCTCTGTTGCATTCCATAACCCAGAGTTCCAGAAGATGCTGGAAACTAACACACAGGCAGAAACAGCCTTATTTAAGCGCGCTATGAGCGAGCGAGGAACACAAACATCCACAGTCTCTGGCCAGCCAAGTGAAAAACAACATTAAAAAACCTTACACCAGCATTACCTGAAGAACCTGCTGCTGCGGTTTACCTGGAGTACGCAGCTACACCCCGCACGGCTGCTCGCTCCCCGCAGCAAGATGGGGAAGCGAATCAGAAGGGTAAAAATCCAACTTTATCTCACCCACAAATTCGGAGGCGAAGCAAAAGCCACCTGTGCAAGCAGAGCAGGGCCGCTGAGGAACAGGACAGGCTTGATGCTGTGCAGGTGCTGCTGGCAGGAAAATTAACTCCAGTCCAGCCCACACCGGTACACCCGCTTTTTAAAACTCTGAATAACACACAATTCTCTCGTACTTTTCTGTGTAAAAAAGCAGAAGCTACACACTTCAGGCACAGCTGGGAAAGTATCGTTAATATCAATATTTACATGAGTCCTGTTACTTGGTCAGCAAATAGCCGACCACAACCAATCCCAGGCCACCTG
>JAVSBS010008621.1:34747-91831 GCA_033124195.1 Coracias cyanogaster
CACAGCCCCGATTTTGCCCCTGCACAACCGCGGGCGGCTCCGGGGAGGAGGGAGCCGCCGAGGCTTTTGTTTTCCCCTTCTCCCTCCCTAAAACATCATCTTCAGCACCTGGGCTTAAAACAAACTGATTAGAGGAGGGAGGGAGGTTGGACTCTGTGGGTTTTGTTTTGTTTTGGTTTTTTTTTGCAGCTGTGTTGAAGAAATAATCAGGTTGGCATCCTCCACTCCACTTAGACTTAAGTCTGCATGGAAAAAAATAAATAAATAAAAATTAATAGTTTGAGCTGGCTGGTTCTGTTTTCTGCAGGATGAGGTGCAAGCCTGCTGGTTGAGGTTGTTTTTGCAAAGCGCACAAACCCCAACTGAGCCCCGAGGAGGGGGTTGTATCTGCAGACAAGAGCTTTGTTCCTCAAAGATCAACCTAAAAATAATAAAGAGCTGCAGAGTGCAGGGAAGAGGGGGCTGCCAAGTGAATGGCCAGCACTTTTCAGTGCCTAGTCAACACCCAGCCTCAGTTTTATTCGCTCCATCTCCTGCCCCTGGCTCCCGGCAGAGCCCAAATCCAAGCCCCAGAGTTCACAATTTGATCAAAACAGTATTTTTCTCAAATTAGTCCCCTCGCTCGAAATCCTAAACCGTGTTCTTATGTAGTTGGAAGCATTCAGCACAGAATGACTTTCAAAACATTAAGAACGAAGAACAGATGAAATACCACTTTAAGGAAAAGACTTTTAATGTAAGACTATAACCCATACATGGTCTGGTTTAGAAAAAAAAAAAAAATATTAGAACACAACAAAACCTTCAAGTGTATTTCACCACGACTCCACGTTTCCTACGATCTGGAACTTTCAACAGTACTGATGATGGCTGGACACAAAGTGAAAAAAGGTTAACTGAATGGGATGAAAGGCAGAAGAGGCGAGTATTTCTGAAGGTTGTTTCCTCCCACAATACAAATCTAACAAGTGTTTTCAAGTTTAGTTTAATTAAGCTCTAATTACCTTCTGTGGAAGGGCTAGTGAGAAGACTGCTGCACAGCTGGAATAACAGTCAGTATAATTACTCACCACTCCCAATTAAAAAAAAAAAAAGCCTTTTGAGATGTTTCCACCAATAGCAATAACATTTTAAGTATTATTAAGCAGTATTTTAGCAGGTTTTTTTAAATATCTGTTACCTGGTGGGTATTAAAAAAAAGCACTAGAGCAGGACAAGAACCAGACATCAACTACCACTGCTAGCATCGCATTTCTCCGGTCTAACGAGCTACACTGGACACCGAGTACCATGCATATACAGATATTACCAGCTATTTCAAAATAACTGCTCTTCAGTACGAGGGAATTACCAGCTCACCCTAAAAAAGTTTTTCCTCTAGCTAAATAAACGCTATAAAAAAAAAAACATAACAAAGAGGTGAGTACGCAGGTTTTATCGACAGAGGTGAAAGTGTGTCAACTATAGCGTTCACCCTGGAATCGTGGGGCAAAGTTTCGGACACTTTCATTCTCCTGGGTCGTGATTAAGTCTATAATAGCTGTCAGCACTGCTGTATCCCTCGATTTAATGTCATTCCAGTCCACGGGACGGGGGTTTTCTATTTTCTCTTGTAGAAGATCATCGAGCTCTTGTCTTAAATTCTGGAGTTTGATGAAGAAGAAAAAAAGAAAGAAAGAAAGAGAAGCAATTAGGGCTACACACAGCACCATAACCACGCTAAAAGTTCAAAGCCCTTGGGCCCCCTCCTCTCCTGATCTTTTACCCTGCTGGTCTCCTATCAATTCATTCCAACACTGCTATTTTCAGGATCAAAAGCTGCTTCTCAAAAACCAGCAGTTTTACCTTCAGGGACAGATGACCTTCTCTGGATGTGGTTGTCTTTAACAGCATATGCAACCATGGCCTGACTATTTCAGGATTTAAAATATTTGGGTTTTTTAAAGAAGTCAGGTGTGATTTCTAGGATCCAATACTACACTGAGCTCTACTCAGCTCCTCCTTCCCCTGGAACCTCTTACTGCCAGCTGCAGAGCCCCATCCTCACGTTTCCATGTCCACACGGACATTCCAGGGACTGGTAAGCCATCCTACAGCTTTTGCTGTGGAAAAGCACTGAGATTAGGCTACTGCTGAGATGAAGCTCTTCAGATCCCTCACTGTGAGACACACTTGTAAATCCTCTAAATTCACTCTATGACTCTTCTCTGAAGCTCCTACAGTGTCTCAACGTGCCCATGAGTTTTTCAGCAGAGGCTGTGGCAGGTAACATCAGCCCCACACATCTGACACCTCAACGGGCACACAGGCTCCTTCTTGTTAGTCAAGCTATTATCACACTGGAAACAATAAAAATGAAATAAATCCGAGCGCCTGCTCCTCGGGCCAAACCGAAGGGTGTACATTCCTGCTTCCTTCTGCCCAGCTGACCACACGGGACGCACTGGTACAAATGTTATTCTTACCACTACTTTTTAACTTGCATTTACCTACACGCCTTCAGTAGATCTCGTTTACTTTGTGTACCTGAACTGCTCACAGGGAATACATTTAAAACACCATCATCTCCCTCTAGTGATAAACCAGTAGGTACACGGTAATATCGAATACACAAGCCTCTAAGCAGAATCAGTGTTACATCGAGCCTTCCATATACACAATTATTAAACAGTCACCTTAACTAAGTGCGCTATTCTTGCTGGAGACTGGAAAACAATCCATTCATCCACAGCGATGGTGTCCTGGTCTTTATCCTTCTGAATGGAGATATCTCCTCCGAAGAACAAGAGGCAGTACGGAGAGACCTCTGTGCAATCATACAGGTAAATCTGCAAGGAGACAAAACTGGCCAGTCACCTTTCAGAACCTCTTACGTGACATCAGTAACCCTTAAGGAAACTCCGAACAGAATTCCAGGAGGTCATTATTCAGACACGCACAAACTTGCAAGATGTATATGAAATGGAAGAGTTACAGGAAATCAGACTGAACAGGAGCAAAAATAGTCCCAAATAAAGTCCTTCCCACAAAGTGGCGATATCAAACCAACTACTCCGTAACAACCAGAGGGGAAAAAAAGTAATAAAATTGCATATTCAGAAGTGGTACACTGGATTGGAAAAAAAAAAAAAAGGAGTAAAACAAAGTTTACACCTGCTACTGCCAAAGCCTTAAAAATAAAAAATCTGCCCCAAAGCCTCCAACCACAAACCCCCAGAGTTTAGTTGTTTGTGTACTAATATCCCCAGTATCATGAAAGACTTAATCTGATGGCATGTAAAAGGAGGGGCCGGGACAGGAAGGCTTCAGAACAAAGGCACTGTTCACATCCTCCTTCAGCCTTGATCCAACCTTCTTGAAGAGCTACGACAACAACAGACACCAATCCAAGCCCCTCACATACGCTGCTAGTTCTCATCTTCAGGTGGTACACAAGCCAGTTATAATGGAACTCTGCTTCCTCCACGTTGACTGATTTAGGATGAATATTAACTGATCCATCTGTCTTGGTGTAAACTTTCACCCTTAAAGAAAGAAAAAAATTCATTTTAGGATTGAAATAAGATCTTGACAGTTTATAGCACGATCGTGTCCCACGTTAAAAACCTCCCCAGTTCTCTACCAGTATACTGAACTCTGGAAGTCCAAGGACACTCGAAGAAACTAAGTCATTTCCCCCCAAATTACAACTGAATCTACAGCAGGGATTTTTAGACATCTCTCCGCATTTAAGAGGTTTGGATTTTTGTCTGATGTACCCCCTTAATAAACCCTGTCATTGTCTTGAGTAGAAAAAACAAGGGGCATTCTTTTTCCAAATTAGGTACTCCTGACTTACCGAGTTTGGTTACATAACCCAAGTTTCAAGCAATTTCTTGGAAAAGCCACATAGGACCGTACATATTTGAATTCTTTGCTCTGCAGTAAGTGGCACCGGTGTGCAATAAGGGAGTAACTCTGCCGCTGTCGCCCAGCCTAGCGGCGTGCCTCTAACCGTACCACACGCCCTTGAGCGGCTGGCTCAGGGGTAACACCAAACTGCTTTGGTTATACTCCACATCCAGCATCGCATTCCATACGGTAACATCATCCGTGGCACGAGAAGGTCACACAAATCATTTCACAGACTAGCAGGTATCCAAATGTTAAGCAAAGCAGAGATCAGCAATCCCAGGCTCTCATCTACCCTCTCAAATGAAGCAACCCCCAGCCACGACTTGAGCTATAAAGAGAGATCCATTCCTGCGCTCAGGCCGTCCCTTCGCCTCCCCAACCCACCTAACACAGAAAACACCTCGAATACAAACCAACATCAAAACAAACTTACATTTTCCTCTTTTTGCTGAAGCTCGGCCGGATCTTTGCAACTTTTGGATATAAGCCAGCACAGATGACCGCTTTGAGCAGCTTCTCATTATCTGTAGAAGACAGCAGAGTAAATAACACCACCCTGCAAACCGAGACTTTTTTTCAGCTATCAGAAATTTTCCATTTCCTTCCACTGCTCACCCGAGTTGGTGTTAGATTTGGGATCCTTAGGGTCTCTGCTGCTCACAAACCCCGCTGCAAGGAGATGCTCAGCAAACTGTCCTTTCATGTTATGCAGCATCTAGGAAACGACAAAAATTGTCCCAGCGTGATGCTGTGCCAAGAGGCTGCTTCCCTTCTCCCCACGGGCCTGAGCCTCCTTCTCCAACGCCAGGACGTTACCTGCAGGGTGTTTGAAGACAGGAAATATTCCCAGCAATAGTCTTTCTCCGTTCTGAAACCACGTCGCCGAGTCTCTTCCCAGCCCTAGAAATTAAAACCGTAGTTCAAAGGCGTTTGCAAGTGAACACGTACTAAGGAATTAGGGACAACAAAAGCTGGAGGTGAACAAACACCACAATTACACTTTTCTCTACAAGAGAAAGTAAATCCTTTGATCTCTTTGTTTACGTATATGCAGCACAGAGAGAAAACCACAACTTTACAACACTTTGAACCAAAAACTTCCTTTTTCCATGGCGAGGAATGAAATCTAGCCAAGTCTGCCAGAACTTCATTTGTTCCATTAACACTCCTGGGTAGAAACTGCATTTCAGGTCATTCATTTCCTCCTCGAACCCCAACACTACGCAGTTAAATCTCCAACGCTCTTGGAGCCAGTTTCAGCCTCTGGGAGAGGCCAAAAGGGCAAGAATTCAGCAAGGTAACTAAAACATTGGGTTTTATTTGTCTCTTTCACAGGCTTATCCTCAAGAAATTCGGTTATTGAGCCTGAGGACAAGATTCCTCAACACCAGAAGGGCGCAAATTGATTTGGTTTTATGTTTCTGTAGAAGTCAAGAAAGAAATACTACAGAGCAAAACCGGATTGTTTTTCTTCCCTTAGAATAAGCCATATTACCCAAATTAAAATTCTAGAAGAAAAAATATTCAAACATGCCTACCGTGAAAGCATTCACCACGGTTAGATGATCGCTTTTAGTGTTCTTTGACAATTCCTTTCTTCTTGCATCTGCGACTTTCTCTTTGCCCTAAGAATGATTAGAAACTATAGAATATTCATGACTGACATGACAGTCCTTTCTCTTCCTAATTAAAATACATATATACAGCAACACTCTGTAGGCAACACACGTGAACGTTAAAGCTACTTCCAATATCTACAGACAATACTTCATAGTACGTGAAGGCAATCTTTTACTAAAAAAGTGTAATTAACGTGAAAACAAGATTTTAAACTGAAACATCTCAGGAAGTGCCAATATCCTTCCGAGATTCTTAAAATCTTCTGTGTAATTCTCTTGGAGACATTACCAGAGGAATGACAAAAGGGTCTTTGAAGCTGAGGCTGGCTGCAATTGTAAGAACTGGATCCAAGCAGCAGAATAAAGCCCCAAAGAGAATCATTTTCCCGATGTGTGGTTCAACCGGTAATCGTGCTAAATGGACGCCTAGTGGAGTCAGCTCCTCCTGTCTGTCCAAAGCATTCTGGCAGAAGGGAAAAAAAAAGGGAAAAAGAATTAACAGTATTTTAAATGGAGAGGATTTCCACAAACGTGCCACTAGTCCCTCCTTCCCCAGCATCCGAAGGGGCAATGACAAACAAGGTCTTTCTCCTATGAGCCTTATTTGCCCACAGAAAAACTATCTCAGCCTCTTCCCCGATCAACTGGGACAGGAAGGCTTGGAGAGCAGCGTGGAAAAGCAGCAGTGAGTTAAATACATACCTGTAGGGAAGTTAAATGTGAGGCACAAGGATATAAAATCATAGAATCATTATGGTTGGAAAGGACCACCAGGATCATCAAGCCCAACCTTCACCCTAACATCTCTAGCCACTCACTAGACCACAGCCTCAAGTGCCACATCTACTCGTTTTTTAAACACCTCCAGGGATGGTGACTCCACCACCTCCAGCCTGTTCCACTGCCCAACCACTCTCTCAGTCAAGAATTTCTTCCTAATATCTAATCTAAACCTCCCCTGGTGCAACTTGAGGCCATTTCCTCTCGTTCTATATGTTTGGAATCACTCAGGAAGTTGCTCAGGAACTACTCTATGCAGCCCATGGACATTATGCATTATGTGGAGTTATTTCCTCTGCTCAGTAAAGATATAAAAAGGTCTACACAATATGATGATGTCTAGACCTGTACAATCAGCAGTAACACTGTTCTAAACAGATTTTTCCTTCCCTGTACAATAAGCAATACTTTACCAGCTCCATGAGATGATTTATGGCCAGCATTACAGCGTCACGAGATGGTGGGTCCATGAGTTTGCTCAAAAAATAAGCAATTCCACCCAGCTTTAGAATCTGAAAGAAAAAAAACCAAACAAATCGAAACCTAAAGCGATAAGAGAAAGATGGCTACCTCACATTAGTAAGCAGTGACCACAGTAATTAAAAAGTATGAATCATTCACAGCTTCAGCTTTTGTTTATACCAGACAATCCTGTGTTTCCTGGGTTCAAGACAGTTGCTGCAATTATTAAATAGATTGTTTCTGCAGTAACAGAATTTTGACATGGAGACAACCTGAGGCCCACACCTGCATTGACTTAATCCCCCAACCTCTCATGCCAATGGAAAGATAAATAATAAATCTAAGGATTCGTATGTTTACCTTGATTTGTAAACAGAGTTCTTCCAAGGGTGTCCTCAAGATCTCTGGTAGCTGATAATCATCCAGAAGGCTAGCACGTAGTCCGTTGTAGAGGTGGTAACAGTGGCCTGGCTGAACTCTGAAATTAAAATAAACAATTGGGTGTTTCCTCCTATGGCTGTGACATTATGATCGTGGTTGTTTATAAATAGCTTTCCGAAGCACCTCAAGGAATCAGAACTGAGGTGTATTCAACTGTAAAAGACATTTCAGCCTTGTGAAACACAGACCCGAAGGCACGCAGAACACGGGAACCTCCTGTCAACTGCTCAACAGGAGCAATGAGGAGGCCTGAGAAGAACTGTACGTCTGTGCAAGACAGAAATATTCCACAAGGTATTTTGAGAGGGAAAAGAAAATTTTAAAGAAGAGATATATAGCAAAGTGACATTAATGTGTAGGCAACTGTCACTTTAATGTCTCATGGCCTCAAATCAGGAGGAAGGCAAACACTACCAACAAAAATTAAAAAAAAAATTAAAAAAAAAAGGGTGACTTATTCTTCTATAAGGAGGGAAACTCAAGCAGCACAGGTTAAGCCAGTTCCTTAGAAAGCCAAAGAAAGCATTCTTTCCATACAACAAGAGACGGTTGTGCCAGTGTCTGCTGCTGGACGTAGGCACAACAAAGTCCTACCTTCAGCACAGAGGTGCTCTGAGAACGATGGAAACTGAACATCAAACTGTTCTAACTAAGCCCATTATTCTTACCTTCCTGCTCGGCCTTTCCTCTGCTTGGCGTTAGCTTTACTAACCCACTCTGCTGCCATTGTGCTGATGTTGTTCTGTGTGTCAAAGTGAGTTTCCTTTATTTTCCCACCGTCTATAACAAACACGACGTCATCTATTGTAATGCTGTTTAAAAAAAAAAAAAAAGAGAGAGGAAAAAAAGCAACTCAATCTCTGCGAGCTTGACCTAGGATTCGAAAGCAGTTTAGCCTCTTTACCCCCTCCCAAACTGTAAGCCAACAATAAAAAAGAAAAAAATCTGCATTTGGAATGTCACTAACAATTACTACGCAGTTCAAGAGCGAGCCTGATTTATTCCCCCAGGTCTGGCACTAGTGCCCAGAGGGGTCATGAAGTCTGCGAGAGGACAGGCAGCTCAGATCGATCATGAACAAAGCAGAGCCTCTATACTAACATCCACGTTTGAATTGTTTCAAACAATGAAAGGAAAACTCCTGTTTAGTCTTTAAACATCTCTAAAGATAAAGAGTTATAAATGAACGGTACAAACATGAGAGCATGTATTTTTGGAAACATTAAACAGATTTATACTTTAAATTACCACTTTCATTTATTTTTCTTAAATGCAGGCCTTTTCCTGGTCTGTATAGCTAGCGATTTACCTAGTCTCTGCAATGTTGGTAGCAATCACGATTTTCCTTACTCCTGGCGGGGTCTTCTTAAAAACCTGTAATTATCCACGGCCCATTTATATGTTTGCCAAAACCAAACGTATGCTTAATTCATTTTGTTTGTTGTTGTGAAATATTACAATAAAAGCAAAGCATACCTGAGTTTGGTTAACAGTGGGCATCAATGAATGTAAAGGTATGATAATAAACCTATCTGAAAATTAAAAATCAGTAAGAGATACAGTTTAAGCATAGAATAATTTTACAGGACAATCAACAATGCAGAATAGACAAAATAAGCTGCAAATAAGCGTACTGTCTATTTTCTGAATTCACAGGTGTGTGTGTCGTAATGGCAAATTCCCAAGTAAGAAAGGTATAAACTATTTTTGTTATGCTGAGATGACCTGATCAGTTTAAGAAAATATATGAAGTTATATACGTTAATTTATAATACTTCCTTTTTGAATTATCAAATTATTAAATAATTGCCTTAGATCTAGAAATAAACTGACACTCTCATCAGCCTCTCAATACACTGAAATTCTTTCCAGACCATACACAACATGACCTGTAAAACAACTATCTGAATAGTCACGAGCAGAGTTAAGTAAGTTAGATAAAAACATGAGCGATGCAACCAGGACAATCTGAAGTCTGTCCGACAGACACAGGGTATTTTAGTGTCCCATTAGAAAAAAACTTCTAGGAATAAACAGGATCTAGAAGAACTCAGCAAAGCAGTGGACAGAAGTTGCTGAGAATCAAGAAGAGAACGGACAATGAAGAACAAGCTTAGTTTTGGGTGGAAGTTCTAGGTACAAGAAAGAACAAGAGGAAAGAGGTGCAGGTCTAAGGTTCTTTTTTAGATTGCTAACTCCTGCACAGAAGAACACGGGCTGTTACTGTCATTAGCAGATAAAAGATATCCTAGAAATGCAAAATATGCTGGACACTCACACCGCAGTCATTCTGAAAGAAGAAAAAAATAATAATTCCAGTCCAATACCAGCAATCACATCCCAAAAATTAAGTTTGCTACTAATGCTACTGCTAAAATTCCCAAGTAAAATTTTGCTTTTACCTGATTTAAACATGACTTGTGACATCAAGAGATCATGCAGAGTGCTAATGTTGTCCCAGCCTGGAAGAAACACTAGAATTGCACCATCCTACGTATGAAAGAGGGAGTGAAGGGAAAAGAGGTTAGAATGAATTGCACGCTATGCAGAGAGTCAGCTCCTTCCACACCGAGACATGTAACGTTGGATGGGTGATACTGGAAACCTCACTGACTCAAACTTGGAACAGAGTTTATAAAACTCTTTTCCGTAAGAACTAGTTACATATATTTATCTGAATGTAATAAATCTGATTTTAAACATTTCTCCCCTGCAGTGTTTTAAACACCACCATGTCAACTACAAAAATCTGAGCTGCAAATAAAACAGAGAGAAACTAATGTATAATATTCCACATAGGAAAAACAAAATCCAAAACAGCAACCCATCCTCGTTATCTACAGCTTAAATGATCATCAAGTGAAATATTAAATTATTTGATATTTTTAATAATCAGAATTGTCTTTAAGGAATCGATCAGGGGATCAGCTCATTCACGGGTGTTTCTGAACACAAATGCATAACCTCAGGTGATGACAACCTACACGTGTTATACCCATGGTAACAAGCTATTCTAACTTCACGTCTGCCGCTGCTTCAGGCACAGGATCCTTCTGGTATTAACATGCTGATGACGTTATTACCAAAGAACAAGGGAAGGCACCTTTGGGGACAGCTACCAATGGAGGCGTATGAACGACTCATCTCGCCAGGCTGGAGGAGTCTCCTGGCCGGTGTTTGGTCAACGTGGCCAGACCTTTGCCAGGCTGTGTACAAATTCAGTGTCCACAGCACCTAAGTCCTTTTGAGATTAGTCTGGCAGAAAACCGCCCAGCGTGGACAGGAGGCACTGAACATCACCTCCAAGTATTGCTCTTGCCCTCTCCCACCCACTGCTGAGGAATTGCGAACGGGGTTTAGTTGCACACCAAGGAGGTTTTCAGTTTTCTACGGCTATTTCACAAAACGTAACTTTTGCTACAAGGAGCCCTCCCTATGATAAACACAGTCACAGAAAGAACTAACGAATTTTCATTTGTAATTATCTTACTTTCCATCAAGTAACTGAGGTGCATAATTAATTTGAAGGCTTATTTCAAAGCTTATCCACAAGTAAAAATTGCAGCGACCATTATCAAAATGGCACTCAAGCCTTCAGGTATCTATCCCATTTAGTTGATGAGACAACCTACTGTGTGTAGGAATTCAGGCTCTTTCCCCTGCCCCGCTCAGAAGGGACCATAAACAGGTATATCCAATGTATCCAAGTTTTCCAAGTTTCTTACGTCGGTAGCGCTCATTCACTCCCACAACTCCTAGTCAAGGAAATCCTTAGACATGTGCTCCCCTTTAAAGGTGGATTCTATCCCACCATTTTAATAAATGCTAACCACACATTCTAAACTCAGGGCTTAAATAGTAATGAGACATTTAAAGCCAGCAGGTTACTTCTCAGATGAGCAAGCCAAAAAATTCTTCTCCTTTACATCTGTAGGATACAGCAAGTGACCAGCTGTGACGCTGCCGGCAGCCCCGGACCACAGCTCAGCCCCACCGTTACAACGCGGCGACAGGAGACGGACGTGTACGTACCTCTTCTTCCAAAACGATGTATCTGATAAGCGCTGCTATAAGGTCAAGGTCGACCTTGTCATCATCCATCATTTCCAAGGCATCTATGGTACTCGCTGAATACCTACCAGCGTTGAAAGCACAGATACGGGTGACTCATCAACGCACAACGCCCCGCGCCCGGGTTGCTGCTGCACAGCTCTGCGGTCACACATCTGTGCAACCTGGTACTGATCAATTTCTCTCTCTGCTCAATCGCTGCACTCTTGCAACTATCACAGCTCTCAGAAAAGCACAGTAATACAAAAAAAGCACAGAATACGGCACTAATTTATGCTTCTTGGTTAAGAAGCATCTAAAAACTCAACACGAAAGAGTAACTGGAGAACAACCTGCCCCGCAGCTGCCGTAAGTATTCAGGCCATCGGTCCCTGTAGATTTCCTCTTTTTCTTCTTTTTCTGGCCTGCTTACATGGCCTTGCATGAAGCCTTTCTTCCACCGTGGCCGACGGTCTGTGTTTTCTGGAGTATACCTTTGAATTTAAATAACAAACAATGAAATTTTGAAAGAGAAGTCATTTAAAGCCAGCTGCATAGCAGTTTTCCAAACTACGGACAATATGCCTTGCCTTAGCTAAACCATATAAATAAGATGCATAAATTGCTGAAAAAAAAATATTGCTTATAAAACGAGGTACCATCATGTAAGCATGAGAACAAGCAGGAAAAAAAAAAAAGTCTGAACAAACAGAAACACTCGCTTGATTTAGTAGCCTGAAAATTCAGCACACAGGAAGACGAGGTTTCTTCCTCCCCAAGCCAACATTTCCTGGTAGCTACGTGCCATTTTAAAAGCTACTGAACTCCCCTTGAAAGGTTCTCTGTTGGAAAATACAACTCATTCTTCCACAGGTTATTTACACCACGATAATCTTTGAGAAGACACACTAAGTAAAAAACCCAAAATGCTATCTGTAACAGTATCCAGAAAATACACTCACCTCAACTTCTCAATGACATCTTCGAGAAGATATTCCACCACAGGGAAAGTGAAGCCAGGGATGTGAATCATTGGACAATGATCTGTCAAGGAAGACATAACTTGGTTTTTAAAGAGCAAATAAAACACTCTACTGAAATAACAGAGGCAGTTGAACATTCTTCACAATTTTTGCAGTACAGCTGCCAAGTGTATAGGGTTTTTCCGTTTGTTTTGAAATTTTTGTGGAAGACACCAAATTTAGTTCCAAACAAAGCTGCTGAATAAAAAAAGCATAGGGAGCAAGCAGTATATTGTTCTCCAGCACGTCATCTGGTTCCAGCTGCAGGATAAAGCTGGAAGACCGAGCTTCTGAAGGCTTCAATCTGGCTGCCCACGCACACCAGAACTTCTCAAATATGTTCAATATTAGTAAATATTTAAAATGAAAACGCTCTGGAGATATTGTTTCCACAATACATCTAAAAAGCAAATACAGAAGCAACATACGCTCGTGATGAGATACAACTAAGGGAACAAGCACCTCCAGTAGCTTGCAACTATTTCTAAAATTGAAGTCGTTACCTCATTTGACAAAAAACAGTCCTAAAATGTGAGAACTGCACTGTACTGTAGGAGCCCAAACAACTCGAAAGGAACATTCACGGGAAGCACATCACCTACCAAAATACTCTGAGAACTTCTCTGCGTTCAAAGTAGCACTCATCAGTATCACTTTCAGATCCAAGCGAATATTCAAAAGGTCTTTAATAATGCTCATTAGAACATCTGACTGAAGATTTCTTTCATGAATTTCATCAAGGACCACATGACTAATGCTGGACAAGTGCCTGAAATAGAAGAGGAGGAAGGTAAACATTTGTTCAACAAAATTTAAAAAAAAAAACAAACAACTGAGCTGAGAATTACAAACAGCTCAGTAGTCAAGTCATGTCATAACGGTGTTCAGTTTCTTATTAACTAGGAAAACTTACTTATCCGACTGGAGCCACTGTAGAACAATTCCTGTGGTACAGTATAAAATTGAACCTTGTTTCCTTGGTAACCGACTGAAAGAGACATTAAGAATTCCTCAGTTCTCATCTGTATTTTATAAAATACTTTAAACGCTTCAAATCAAACCGCAGATAGTCAGCACAGACATCACGTCGCACGCCTTACTCTCTACCTTGCTCCCTTACGGTTCAGTTGGAGGAAGAAGGAATTAGGGCAAAGTCGCAGCTTTTGTGTGGACGGCGAATGAGCTGTCTGTAATCTGACAGGAGCCCTGACCTCCCCGACATCGTTTCTCATCGTTTGCACACTGATCTGCTGCTATCTAAGCTCAGCGCAGTGTAACAGCGGCGTTACATGCTTGATTAAATAAAGAAAAATATAAATGATATTCTGAGAACTCAAAAAACCTGAAAGGAATAAGCTGTCATCTCTCACCAGTGGTTTGGGCTTTTTTGAGATGCTGTTATTTGCTGGTAGCATAGCAGATGATTTTTTTAAAATTAGACATCTCCAATAAAACAGTTTCTGCTCTATGGTACTAAGTCTACGGACTCTTGCCAACGCACCTATTTATTACCTGATGCCAGCTGGATTACTTAATAGATATACGTAGCAAATAGATAATTCTCCCCAGAAATGTGGCTTATAGCATATTCTCTTCAAGTATTTCAATTTCTCCTTGAAATTCATAGATAGGAAACATTATTTTTATATCTATCTATAGCAGAATCTTTTAGAAGAGCTGAAAAAAAGACTTACTAAAAGTATCACTTGACGCCAGCCATCATTACACGCTGCGTACAATACAATAACTGCAAAGTTTTTGTGGTATTTCAGAAACCTTACTCCCTACACCAGCTATCCACAGCAATTCCTCCTGGAGAGATGATCAGAACGAAAGCAGTCACCTACGTTAAGAGCTGCTTTTCTCATTTTCCTGCTTGAATAACAAGCGATACTACAAACAGGCAGGAACTGCCAAGGGAGCCTCTCTTACCTCTGCAGACGGATTTGGTACCCGGTACTCTTGCCATTGCCACACGCTTCTGCCCTTTCAGCAGCAACTCTCTCAGCCACCTTAGAAAGAAATAAAATCAAAATAGCGCATTAAAAAAAATACAAATCCCACAAGGCTGATTTGTGATTTAGCTGCTGCTGATGGCAGGAAACACCTAGAGCCGAGATGTCACATGAAGAACAAACACACACTCTGAAGATCACTTTTTCTGCTCCACTGAGATCAGTGTTTCCTGCCAGCAACCCAAGAACAGGATTGTGACCCAGGACAACCATTTAGGCATTAGCAACGCGCTCGCCCTTTCAGTGGGGTGAGTTTTTCCTCAGGGGCAGTGACGTTCTAGAATCATTTGATACTTCACTATCAAGAAGAGCAATTACTGTGCACTTTAAAGCCAAATTCTTCCTTGCTCGTTAATATACCTCTAAAGTGCCTGGCACAACATCAGTGTTTACTTCCTTTCACATTCGCACTGCCCAAATCCATTAGGATCAGCTATCAAGCATGATTAAATGGAGGGAAGAATGAGGCCTGCAGTGCTGGTACTCTGTTAACGACCAAAATTCAGGAAATATCGAATCATCATATATTAAGAAAATTGGTATTTGTAGTAGAACCTAAGATGACTGAAAACGAACACACAAAAAGCATCCTCAGTGTCTGCTACAGGCTGGGTGCTTACCTAGAGCTTTAGATGTGGGATGAGTACATGTGACGGCAGAGCAGTCGCTGAGAGGTACCTGTATGGCCATGTGGAATTTTTTCAGCTTTTAATAATCTAAATAATCTATCAGATTATTCACTCAGATCACAAGCTTGCCCTGGATTCCGGGCCGAGTATGAAACGTATTTTTATTCAATGATTCTGAATAAGGCAGTAATTTTCCCTCTGATTTATTGGCGGTAAAAACAAATAAATCACAAGAAATGAGCTCCTCGGTTTGTGAAAGGGGCACTCACCGAGATGGCGCTGATCCTCCTCGGCTGCGTGCAGACAATCCTGCACGTAGACCCCTTCCCTCGCTCTATGTAATCATCCAGGATGAACTGCGTAACTTGGGTCGTCTTTCCACAGCCAGTTTCACCACTTATCACAGTTACTCGATTATTGTTTATCAGGTTTACAAGTTCCTGTTTCCAAACAAAGAGAAAACATTTATTGCGTTATTGTTCAAAACGGATTTTGCAGAGAATTGTCAAAATCCATGTTACTGCGTGGTGAACTTAGACAAAGTCATAGCAACTACAGAACACATACTCATCTTTTTCTCCTCCTCCTAAAATAAAAAAGTTTAAACCCCACAGAAGTAATTTCTGCACATTTGCACTTCACATTCTAAAGCATAGAAAATCTGAATACTAGCTTGAAATACTTGAGATCCTCTATGAGAACAACAGAAAACAACTAAAACGAAAGCCTGAAATGCATTTTCAAACATTTGTCTCCCTCCTGTTTGCCTTCTGTGTGACTTTGGTTTGCCCTGTTTGACTCCAAGGCTGTACTAACTGAAGACTTTCAGTGCAGTATTTTAACATCTCTTGCACTGGCGAGTCAGATCTGCTACACTCCCAACCTCTACCTGCAATCCAAAGGATCGGAAAAGGGAGCGTGTAACTGCCGTAAGAAACTAACACCAACGGGAATGACTGCGTTATGAAAAATACAGTAGTTTTAGAAAGGAAGCTCACTAGTCATTGATTGAACCTGCAAAGGAAAATATAATATTCAATTTCTATTTGATACAGGTAACATTAAATGAAGATTTAACGTTCATTATCTATCATTGATATTATACTTTGACTGAGAAACTACTGGCAGTAAGTCAGCACGACAGCCATTAAGTCTGTGATTTTAAAAGGGTTAATCTGCATTATATTCAATTCTAAATCGGGCAAATATTCAACAAACGGCCACAATTTTATATGTATAAGAAAAGGAAAGCATGACAATTTACGTAGTGGTCAACTGTTCCATAGAAAACCCAAGTAACCAGGAACACTCAACAACAGCTGCCTCTCGGTCCCAGTTACGTGACTGCCTTCTCCTGTTTTACAACAGCGCAGCAGAAATGCGTATTCTCACAAATTAAACACACATTTACCTTTCTCATCCCATATGAGGGGAGCTTCTCTCGGAATCTCTGGGGAAAAAGAGAACAGTAGAATGTATCTTTAAACACCATTTCAGGACTGAAGTAACAGATTTCATCTACGATCCAGGCTAACCTCAGAAATAATATGAGAGAACTCTTCGGTCAATACTTACATAAACACAGGCCCACTAGAAATAGGTCTCATTTCATGTGTGTTTTTTGTTTCATTAAAGTTGGCAAAACTACTTAAACCCAACAGTTCAGTACACGAAGAGGTACGTATAAAGCTGCAAGATTAGGGCCTTGTACCAAGGCGAGAGCCTCCTGTGCGTGGCAAGGCTCTTTTATCTGACAACTTTATGTATGCTTATTAAAACAACATAAATCACGTTTTTAAGAGACAATTCCTTCAGAGCCCCATTTTTATGCTTTCTATTTTAGAAGTGCAAGGATACAATCTGTTAAAAGTGAACAGAAAAAATCCCGTACAACTAAAATCTGTAAACTTAAAATTTTACATTTTATGCAGTCAGAAGCTGTCGCTGAAAGCCTGTTTTGTAACCGCTGTCCTACTGATGAGCATGCATTGTGCAAACTCTGACAGCAATTTTTAGCAAAAGTAACACCATGATGAATTCATAAGAAATAAACTGCAAGAAGTTGTGTTTTCAGGTTAGCTTAAAGCAAACAAAATCCCATCAAAAGCTTTCTACTGAACACATGGAAAAGTACCTGCATTTCAATGTATCTAGGATCAGACTTCTTCTTTCTTAACTCTTCTTTAAGCTGCTCATCTAAATCAGTATCCTGCTCATTTTTTTCAAAGAGATATTCCACATCGCGATCAAGAAATGTTTTTTCCAAGACTGGTCTCTGTCTTACAGGCGCTTTTTCAGTAACTGGCTTCACTTTTGCAGGCTGCTCTGGAGTAGGCCTGGTGTAAGTGCAGAAAACAGAAACTCCAAAGATTATCCAGCTTGGACACTGAGGAGTCTGCTGAACAGTCAATGCAAATCCTAAGTCGGTTTTTGAGACATTACATCCACAAGTTACTTGACTGTCAGCCCATTTCACTGCTATTAGTTAAAATCCTCTGAGTGCTAAGAACAGACTTTATGTCACAGAGGCAGAAAAAACGTTCCAAGACTCTACAAGAACTGAAAAATGAAGTCAAACAATAGTCTAGAAAAGTAATTCCAGAGGGCAAGAGAGCTTAAAAGTTCCATATATCCACTCTAGTAGGTCGGGAGATCAAGTCACAGGATTTTACTTTTTAAAGTAAAAACGTAACACCCCAAACTCAACAATAACCTGGAAAAGAGTTTCACAATAACAGCTACAACCATTTCTCGGCACGACAACACTTGTGGAAAAAACTGAGTGTATTTATTAGCCTAATTAACTCACTAAACAAATATTTTCTGGTATCTCCTCCTATCAGTTTGTGGGAAGTTTGTTCAACGCAAAGTAAATCAAAGCATCAATAATTGCTTGTCCTCACCCTTCTTCATCCCCAGACCACCAAGACATGGCTTCTTGCTCCTTTTCATTTTTAGTTTGGACAGTATTCAACAGCTGCACGATTTGCTCCTCCCTGCGTTCATCCATACGCACAACAGCTCTCTAATGAGAAAAAAAACCAAAAAACCCACTAGTTTTCATCAACGTGTGCTGAACATATCTACAGATATCACACTAGTGGCACTTAACCATCAAACTAGCGAGACTAGCGATTCTTTGCTCCTTATGGGTAACTTCAACCTGCAGAGACAAACGCATCTTTCCCATCGTCTCAGGGGCGACGTTTAGCAAACGCATCTCCACGAGGGCATTTCGTCGGCACCTCTCTAAGGTCTCTCGGGCACGTCCGCACGGGCAGCAGGGAGGCCCGGGCCCGCTCCCCAGACGTTACACCAGGTTCTCCCCGACACCCTCACCCCAAAGGCCGCCGCCGGGCTAATTAAAGGGATCAACCAGGCCGGCAGCTCTCCCCGCCTGCCCCGGCCACCGGAGCCTTTCCCTCCCCGGTTGCGGGGAGCAGAACGAAGCCCCCCGGGTCAGGGGAGCCAGCGGCAGCGCCGGGCCCGCGGCCGCCCCTCACCTGCTGCCGGTCCGCGTCCTTGCTCTTCTGGCCCTGCTTCCGCGCGTACCACAGCCCGATCTCGCGGCCCTTCAGGTGCCCGGGGTGGCGGCCCCGGCCCCCGCCGCGTCCCCCCGGGGAGGAGGAAGGGGCGGCGGAGGCCGCAAAGCCGCCATCGCTGCGGCCGCGGCCCCGGCCCCAGTCGCGGCGCTGCTCGTAGCTCATGGCGGCCCGTCGCCGGCTCGCGACGCCGCCCGCCTCTTCCGCTGCCTCACTTCCGCCCGACGCCCCGCCCCTCGCCTCGGGGACGCGGGTTCGAGTCCCGGCCCCGCCCCGCGTACCTCACGCCTCCGCAGCGTGACGTCACTCGGCATGGCCGCGAACCAGTCGCGACAGCACGAGGCAGCCCGTCCGCCGCGACATGTCACTCAGGCTCGCCTCGCACGGGCACCTCTCTCCATGCGCGTTCCCCAGCGCGTCCTGAAGCAGAAGGCGGCGGGGCGGCTCCCGGCTGAATCCCGGCCCTTCCCGCAGCTCATTACTGCTCCTTCTCTCTCCTCCAACTGCCACTGCTGCTTGGCTCTCATCTCCTTGCAGGTTCTTCTCCGCAGGCACCGTCTGCGTAAGAAGGACTAGCGTTCTGATCTCCAAAATACAACGTTACGCACAAATTGTAAAAGTCCTTTCCGAGGAAACCATTTTCTCCCTTTTTCTCTGCCTACAGCTCACCTACAGTAAGGCCAGGGTGGACGGGGCCTTGAGCAGCCTGGGCGAGTGGGAGGTTGAGCTTTGAGGTCCCTTCCCACCCAACCCAGCCTGTGACTCCGTGCGCTCTTACTAGCTCTACCCAGTTTCGGGGAGATCTCAGAGAAGCTCGGGTTTTATGTTGAATAAAGACACAAGTAAGGAACAGAGAGGACGATCTCTGAGTCACCAGCACAGCGAGCGGCTGGACTTCACGTGAGGTCACCCTGAGAAAAGAGGGAAAAGGAGGAGATCAAGAACAGAGAGTACAAGGACTGGAGAATACTGAGGAGGATCATCTGGAAAGCAAATTATGGGAAGGGGCGTGGGAGAGAAATGACAATCTAGGAGGAACACACTTCTTACTTCTCCTTTCCTGATCCTGCACCTGCAGCTTGATGCAGACCAGGGAAGCGCGCTCCGTGGCTTCTTGTGTCTGTCATCCTTCATAAACTACCGGTCATTTCACAGCATTCTTCAGAAGTCTCACAGTGGCAACCAGCTAGGGAGTAAAAAAAGAGCCAAAGAAAATTAGCACAAAATAAATACAGCAGAAACCTAGGAAACTTCAAAGATCCCCTGCTGAAATCCGTCACTGACACCCCTGTGCTGGCTGAACAAGGGAGAATGGCCCAAGGGGACGATACCAGATGGGAAAACCCATCCTGCTGCTCGGGGATGAACTTCCCTGTCAGTGGCACGACATCACCCGCCCACCAACGAGCTGGCCTCCCGGGCCTTCATTAGCCGGGAGCTGAATATAAACTGGGGCAATTATTAACTCTCACCTCTCCATGGTGGGGTATTTGGACACCTAAGCAGTGTGTACATTTGAAATAAATGGGATTTGAGAGTAAATTTCTGTATGCACGCATGTAGCTCCTGCATCTCAGCCATGTCTTTTCAAGACGGCGAAAAAAACACACAACCTGAAGAAAACATTACAAATTCAAATATTTTTAGCAGATTTGTAGATTTAGATGTTGGAAACATAGTCAGTGTGCATCTACTCAGGTGGAGATAGTTTTCTAAAATGTATGAAAAGACGTATTTTGTAAAATGATCTTAGAGGTTTGCCTATTACTGGACCTTTTCAGCTCCTTTTAGCCTCTGCTCACATGCAGTTTTCATCCCCTGCCGTGGTGTAAAGCCGGGCACCAGCACACACTGGTACTGTAATTCTTAAAGGAGTTGTTGCTGGAGTCTAGAAAAGCAGAATTTCTTCTGCTCTGAGACGTCTAATTCTGCAAAATTCATTAAGAGAGAGGAACATAACGCTCAAACACTCAGCCTGGAAATCCTGATAGCGATACACACCGGGAAGTGAAATCGTGTCCACAAGCTATGCACCAACCTCAGATCTGTAAAGATGAAATAACATGTAAGTCACATTTATTATTCTTTATTAAATTACTGCCTTCGAAACCGTATGATGCTGTAATACCTATTTTCTATCAAGCTTAGCACAGAGAATTCACATTTCAGCACCCGGCTATGTATTCTATTTCAAGACACTCAAGTCCTTTGAGGCATTTGGGATTCTTGGGCCTGGCCCCAGATTTATTACAGGTTTATTTTTCTTGTACCTCTGTTAACCGACTGTTACTCTCAGTGTACATGAGTGCCACCAAAAGGAAACTCTGGCACACAGGATACACTGCTTACCAGGTTATCTCAAAAACTATTTACCAGTTTCTTGTTTCTATCCTTTGCATTATTCAACGACCCACGTCCTAAGAGCAGGGGGAGCCCGGCGCTGATTCACGTCCTGTTTTCTGAGGGATTTTTCCCGTCCGTTGCTGTGGTCTCTGAACAGAGGTGAAGTCTCTTTCAAGTCACCTTCAAACAGTCACTGACATACGCTTTGACCTCAAATGTCAGGCTGCTGCTAAAACACATTAAAAGGTCAGACAGGGGAAAAAAACCACAGGAGGAAGAAAAAATTTTTCCTTAAAAACTGTTATAAAAGGATTGTTTTAAAAATTAAGCCCAAGTGATAAATGAGGACACCTTAACACTCAGGCGAACAAACAAAGCAGGAGCACATCTTCTCAAACAGCAAGTTTTCCGGTGCGTTGTGCAAGGAGCTGACACCTACTCAATAATTACAACTTGGGTTTTCAGATACTTCAAAGTGTTTAATGAGTCATTCAGAGCAAAAAATAAAATAATCAGACATTTGTACATTACCAAATTTACAGATTCATTAAATAAAACCTATGTTTTATTACAGCAGCAAGACGAACACTCTACAATTCAGTCAAGCTCTGGGTCACAGCTACGCAGAATTTTAATGCCTCTGAATTTTAATGCTTTGTAAATACACGCATCGGCAATTACCACATCCCCACGCCATCGTGCTAACACAGCCCAGGGAAAACAGAACACCTGCCCAAAGTACAGCTGGGATGGACTGCATGCCAGGACGTGGTCTAGTGGTCATGGCAGTGTGGGGCTGATGGTTGGAACTGATGATCTTAGAGGTCTTTTCTAATCTTAACGATTCTATGATCCCCCATCACAGCTTCACTGCCTTTACCTGCAGCGAGTGTGTCTGTAAAGATACTTCCTGCGTTCCTTCTACAGAGCACAAAGAAAAGCAACATACTGAGACAGCAGAATGTGTCTCTCAGCTCTATGCAGACGTATATCGATTTATTCAATAGACTTACCACTGACTGTTCTTCTACTGTAGTTTCTTGTTAAATCTGAAATGTAACATAGCATCTCAGTGGAACTAAGCCTTGTGGCAGTCTTACGAGAGCCCTCGTTTCCACCTTGGAATGGCAGCGCATGGCCAGCACCGCTTGCAGAGTGATCCATCTCGATCACAGCAGGCTGCCGTCTTCGACCCTGGTTTTCTTTGGCACTACATCACTGTCACACCCGCCCGGCCCCGCTGCTGGCGATGGCAGGCCTGATCTATGCCGGTGTCGCGAGAAGGCAAGTTGTCCGCTTGTTTGCGTGCCTGCACAGGAACGCTGAGTGCACAGGCGCAGCATCGGGCCCTTTGCTCTGTCTGTTCACGACCCGCGAAGCAATCGTGAATAGGAGGGTTCTGCTTATTTTCTCTTGCACGTTCCCTGGGAGTCACCCTGTGACTGCAGACACCGAAATGATTACGGCGGCACACGTACCGCTGGAAATTAAGTCTGTTCCTTAACGAAGCAGTGCAATTCTTAATCAAACTGCTGAAAGTCCTGAATGTATATTTACCTCTGTTTAATGGAAATGAAACAAACCCTCAGAAAAAGAGCAGTAGCCTCTCAGCATACGCAGCACATTTAATGTAAGATGTGAGGGCTCCATTCAATGTTTCCGCCTTGGCTTGTCTGAATTTGACATAGAGTATTCACTGGTTTTAGGTTGGCTTTAGACTTAGTTCCAGGTTCCTTATACGTCAGTAGAGAGACAGGCTCTTCCTGAGGTTGATATAGGTGGGGACCCAATTTAGGTAAGCAGACCACTCTCTTGAGGTCAATGTCTAAGCTTAGTTTCTAAGCTTGGCCACCTCGACTAGCTCCTTTCCCCTCTCCTGAGGAGTCACCAATCAGTTGTAACCCTCAGCTCCTGACTCAGATCTAAAGCATGAGGGTCCATCCAAAGAGGAGCGATGACAGGTTTACTGACTGGCAGAAAAAACCTACAATGGTGGTCTTGCTGTGAGCCAGTGGGACTCCTGCAACTATCCGCAAGCTACACATGCTCTCGTGGCTGTGTGAAGTATCAGCTTCATGCGGGCCTTGCGGAGGAAGATGACACTGTAAAGCTATTCCTTGTTTAGGGACGATCAGACATGAGGAATTATTCAAATGAATTTTGATGTCCTAGCTCTTCAAACATTTCAAAAGCTGCCTTTATCTGGATTGAGTTGCAAACGTTCTGCAAGGTTGGGAAACTTCTTAACTCAGTAAGAGATCACGGAGGCAAAAAAAAGGGGACTCTTCAGAGTAACCGGCATAAAATTAACCAAGATCTGTCACGTTCGATCAAACAAATGTCAACCATGAGGACACCCATGAGGTTCACAAAGTCGTATTTACAAAACGTGCATGCTTACATTTCAGCCACCCATATTCAATGGTCTGTACAACGGCCACTTACATAGGTATCACGAATCTTGTATACAGCAGTAGAAAATGAAACCATTTACATATCTTTTAATCCTCTACTTAGTCAGCTAAATGAACTAGTCTTAGGTTCGGGCTACATTTTTCCAGACAAATGTTTCAAGACTGGCACATCAGTAAGAGCAGAACTGCAGGTCAGCCAAAACTGTTGGAACTTCACGGTGGTGGGGCTGCTCCCTCGTTTTCTGCAGGTTCCCACTAACAGACCACCCAGTGCCAACAAGCAACCAAAGCTGCTTTTTAAGACTTTATTTAGGATTCCTCTTAGACAAATGCATTCCTCAAATAAATAGATATATAAATAACTTGAAATTCACTATGCAAAGCTGTAAAGCACTCAAGTATTTGTTATCCCATCCATATATAATTAAAAGTTTTAATCTATTTAACAGTATAGCCAAATAAAATTAACTGATATGTTAGGAAAAAACAGTTGATACTGTATTTGCTAAGGTAATTTGAGTCAAGAGGAGCAATGTCTGTCAAATCAGTTTAAATGTCTAGTTGAAATGCCTTTTAATTGCTGTTGCCATCTTCTTCCCGTTTTCTGTATGCTTTGTTCAACACCTGGATTTCTTCCTGATAACCACCTCTCTCCATATGCTGCTTTTTACTGTTCTGCCGATGAGCTTCGACAGTGTCTGGAATTGATATGTTAATGTCGCTGTCCGGGTTGTTTGATGGTATGAAGAGGGAGTATGAGGCAGTTTCCCCTAAATCGCATGAGACAAACCTGTTTTCTTTCCGAGAGTAACGTAAGGATGGAGACCTGACCTGGGTGGAGGACTGGCTGATGTTACTGATGATTGACACAGTATCCAAGGCCTCTTCATTGTCACAGATTTCAAGGACCTCTAAATGAATTTTAACACTTGTGTCAGCAAACGTGTTAGGAGACTCCTCTGGGTTTGGCTCGTGACCAACACTTTTGGACCGATACACTTCAATTTTCTTTGACGTGGGTGTTATTTTTTGCCCTTCAGCGCTTACCTCGTAGGTAGACAGAGAGAGCGTTTTTCCCGTGGGTGCCTGCAGAGATACAGTTCCTTGGAATGCACACAGGGGGATAGCCAAGGCTCCACCCGATCGCTGCAAACAGAAGGAATGACCATTACCTAACGCTAATTTTTGAAGGCAGAATCCATTATACATAAGCCAATTATGCTTAGTTTGTTAACTTATTTTACTGCTGGAGACTTTTCCTTCCAGTATTTTAGAAACTTGGTATCTATGATTTTAAAGAGTAGAAAGAATTGCTTTATAATTACATGCTTAGTATAAAAAGTGTAGTCCCAAGTGACTGTGACTCAGCTACAGCTTATAGACACACACTTAATTAGAAGAGTCTCCTGCAGCCTGTCCATGACGAGACAGCCAGCACTAACAGGCACCGCTGAACCGATTTCCACTCTGCTTAAATCAGATCTAGACACCCATCTCCTAAAGCTCCTCACGCAGTGACCACAAGGAGAGAAGTGACACCAAGGGACTGTTCAAAACCAGGACCTTACGCTGACGATATCTGTCACCCTTGGGCACTTTGTCTTAATTAGTCTTAACTAAATGAGGTGCCTAAAGTTAGGTGGCTTAGCTACCAAACTGAACTTTGTAAAACAACTTGTCAGACATTATTCAAGGAACTTCTTTGTGCATTTTATTTTTAGAGTGGAAATAATGCTCATTCAACGGTATCCACTGGAAGTCTATAGTAAGGATTTACAGCAGCACTGCCCTGATGGCCAGAGGACCCAGCCAGAACCTCACTGCCAAGCGCATTTCACAGTGCTTCTAGAAGCCAATACGGGACGTCTTTTCTAGAACAAAGCTGAATTGATCTGTAGAGAAATCTTCATATGCTTGCAGGCAGAGAAAGAGAATTCAGTTACAGCTCTGCAGTACTAAAGGTCACGCTCAAACCAAGAATTTTTGGCAGTTGCAATGAAAACACTGTTTCAGAGGCTGTAAATAAATGAAGGCATTACACAAAGAAATCCCTGCTCCACGCTGGAGGGGGGACACTGCGGCCACAGACGGTGACGTCGTGTCCCCCTGCAGCCAGAGCAGCCAAAAGCACTCTGCGCCACAGCCAGAGAGGGGCAAGCGGCTGAGAACCGGATCCGGCCCCTCCTCAGCCCCTGGGTAGGGCACCAGGCACCGCGCGCCAGAGCCAGGCTCCCTCCCGGCTTCGGTGCTGCCACCCGCCCCCAGCTCGCTCTGCCAGCTCAGCTCCGGAGTCAAGCAGCCCAACAGAAAAATTCTATTAATAAAACCACTGCTAGCCCCAAAAAGGGAAGAACGCGTTCCTGGTTCTATGTATAGCCAGGTCAAATTGTTTATTACCGGAATTACTTTCAGTATAAATTACCATTAATGAGAACAGAATGTGACCCTTATCTTGTCCTTGGTATCATTATTAAATATGCATTTTTGCTTCTTATGACACATCCACGGCAATCAGTAGGAGTCTACGAGCAAAGCAGACAACACTGGTACAACCTGTGAAGGAGAATTTTATCTGCCGCTCCCCATGTTACCCACAGGTCAGCTTTGTGATTTTAAGCCTTACAATGCAATTTAATTCTAAAGCAGTAGGAAGAGGAAGCAATGTGAGTAACACTTAACAGTGGCCCTCGGTTCATCCATCCAGGTTCCTGTAGCTCATTCTCTGCATTATTTAGCGTGAAGAAGAGCATCCGCGGTTGTGGAAGGGCTGTGATTCATTTTTACTTCAGTGAAAGCAGAAAGAGGTCCCCTGTGCTGCTTCGGAACGTCTGCCATCTCACTCTGCACAGCCTGGGCCCAAACTCAGTCCTGAAAGGGGACGGCACTACCAGGCTCTTTCCACCCTCTTCTGCCCACAGGCTTTGCATTCCTCAATTTAAAGAAAACCTACTTCCTAAAAGAAATACTTACATTTCCAAAAGAGATATTAACTCCTCCCACACAATTTATGCTATGCATTCTCTTTTTAAAGCACTTTTACACAGGTATTTTATAGAGGGTACAGAAGACTCACAGCCACTTGGATCATCTTCAAAAAGACAACATTTTGATGCTATCTTGACAATGCCTGAAGGAACAGGCACCAGCGTGAAGGTAAAGAGATCTGTGAAATAAAATAAACCCCTATCTTTTCAACCAAAGTGCAGCTCCGGTGTCTCCGCTGTTTTCCAGCGCATTTGATACACATATGTAATTATCATTATTCCTAAATAAAACGTAGAAATCTTCCTGCTACCCCAGGACTGTGTGTGTTTTATCAGAATTAGCTCTCCAGGATGTGGAGTACTACCACACAGATGCCCGGAGCTGACGGGCGTTCTTTCTAACTCTCATGCATCCCATACCAGTTTGGCATCCATGGCAACCGCCCAGGACAAGGGAGCCTTGCTATCAACCATTCTCATCCTGTGAAGCGAGGACTTGTCTTTCTGAGACCTTCCTCACTCTCCACTAGGAGAGGTGAAGGGAGGATCAGACACTTAACTGCTTGAACACAGCAGATTTTAAAATAAAGTCTGTGCTGGTTCTTATATCCATTTCTGCTCTGTGTGTACACACGGATAGATACAACCAAGTATTAATTCATTCATACATATACGGATATATTTACTTTATATATCACACACATGTATGTATATATTTACTTTTTCACAATTAATCTCTTAATTTCTGGTAGGATGAAAGGTTTCAGTTTGGAAACGCTCAAATGTTTCAATTAATAAAATCGTGGCAATCAAAACATTGTGCAAGCCAAAATTGCTGCCTTTAAGCTGAGGCCAGCTTTAACTGAATTCCCCAAAATATCTGGCAGGTCTCATAAAAGTTGCAGTCTAGCTCTGAAGCTGAGCTGTGCCCCTGCAGAACGGTTTTCTGCATGTTTGCACCACAGAAACAGCAAGTTGGTAATTTTCAATGTTGCTTAATCTATATCCACATGCATTTCAGCACGCAGGAACGCTGCCGGATCCCTAACGCCGTCATGGTTTGCCAATGGCAGCTGGCCCTTCCCTCACCTTGTTGGACTTCTTGGGGAGAGTTTCTTTCCATCACATCCCACCGCAGTGCCTGCCCTCTGCGCAGCTCCTGCCTGAGGTGGCTGGAAGCTGTCCTGGCTGTTAGAATCTGGGACAGGGATTTCACTGGAGAACTACGTGTACCAGCACATGCATTTTTAACAAGCAAAGGCAAAAAATTACAATGAAATAAATCACAAATGCACTTGTTCCTTAAGGAGTGCTGATGCATTCTGACCAGAGAAAGCTCTGCATAATTGATACAGCAAATCCTTTCATTATTAAATGAAATTATCCACCTTCCAGATTTCACAGAACACAGAAAGCAGTTGTTGTTGCTATGTGGCAAACCTTCCTCATAAATGTTGCCGTCTAAGACCAGGCTCCCCTGCCCTATTCCAGCTGCCGGAGCAGAGTTGGAGCTGGGTTTGCTGGGGAAGGGGCTGCTGTCACACAGAGGAGGCTTCAGCCTCCGCAAAGGACGTAACCGAGCCCACAGCGCTGGGCAACGGGCGCTGGCAGAAAGGCTTCCATTCCGAAATGCTCAAAGCAGTGAGATGGGCTCACCAAGAGCCACCTCAATTACAGTTTTTCAGTCATCCCTTACCGTTGATGGCACCTAGAAACTCTGCAGCCTTCCCTGCCTAGAAGATAAGTTTGTGATCCCTATGGCTTTTTTTTGAAGGGGAACGGAAGGAAATGGCAAGTTTACAGAAGGGAAAGATTTTACAGAAAGGCAAGATTTACAGAATCTGTTCCTGTATTTCTCCTTGAAAACTGGCAGAAAGCAAAGCAAAACACCCTTTTCTATCTGGTTTGCCATTAAATAGTTATACTTATGTGAAATATTAATAAAAGGGTATTAAAATGCAAGTACACTCCAAGAAAACTTCAATTCCATCACTTGCCAAAGCAGAGCCGCGTTCCGCATGCTGGTAAGTGCCTCCCAAGGGTGTACTACGTTCCCCTGCTTCCCCTGCGCGTCTGCGGGAGTTGATCAGCAATTTGCAGAGCTCGGCGCTTATGGCGAAGCCAGGAATGTACGACTGCAATCAACTCTGAGTGCTGTTTCTGATGTATTTACATGTGATGTTGAAAAGAATTTACAACTCTAGTTTACAAGTGATCAAGGATTTATTCTGCTAGAGGAAGCCCAGACAGTTCTTCAAGTCTGACATATTAACATCTCAAGTACCAAACATTTCTACTTCTCTCATTTTTTATTAAGGGTAACTGGTTTCATTCTCTTACAATGATCTTAAGGTCAGCAGCCCCAGTTCTCTGGGGCTTAGCACCTTGCAGGGATCATTGTCCCATCTGGATTTCTTGGTAATTTCTTGTTTCAGGGAGCGGACAAGCGCATGGCAGGGAAAGGAAAGCACAAACAGCTCAATTCTCCAAACACGGTTATCAATTAATACTTCATCTCCTGCGAACAAAGCTGAGTCTGTTCCAGAAGTGGATCCTTAGCCAGGTAACGCTTCTTAGCAACTGAAATCAAACTGTTTCAGAGCCACATGACCTCAGTGTTGGCTCATGTAGCTCACAGCTTGGATTGCTTTTAAAGATAATAAATTGCTGTTGCAATATGGTAAAGTGGAGAAAAAAACAAGGTTAACTGGGGGAAGAAAGGAGGAGCCTGGAATTCCTACATGATCAACTGGAAGAAGAACATGTTTGGAGGATCCTCCAATGCACCTCAGTTAGGAGCTACCTTCCCCAACCATGCAAGAAGACTGCATGCTCAGACATTCAAACTTGAACTTGATGCTTAGACATGGTTGTCATCCTCAAGAAACCCTTCCAAATATAACAGAGAACTAATGGGAGACCCACAGCCTCCTGAAGGAGCAGCCGGAGGCCAAGGGGGACACCCTAAGGCATCTCAACTGCTTCTACACCTGTGTCGGGGCAATAGACTCAAGCACAAGATAGTTTGTAAACTCTCCCTCACAATTCCTAATTTTCAAATGTCATGAATCACAGGCCCTGGAATGGTAAGATAGGTGTAACATTATTGTTACAGCGAAGAGGTCATACAAGAGTGTGTATCTCTTCTCTGGAAAAGGCAGGAGAGCTCTGATGTGTGGTCCTGGAATGGAGAATGATTCTCCAAGCCTGCAGAAGGACACAGTGGTAGAGCTGAGAAGAGATGGCAGGTTGTGCCACATCCTGACCAACGCCGCTTGTGCTGGGCCATGCTGCCTTTCCAAACAAATACCAGCAATCTAAAGAAAGCTCTAACAAGTTTGCATTCCTAATTACTTTGGTGGAATACAGCTCTAGCTGAAAAGTTCTATTTTTAGAATGTTTCCAGTAAGGATCCTGATGTTTCCTTCCAGAGACAATGTGTTTTCTGTTTATTTTAAAACAGAGGCTTAGTCTTCCACTTCCCTAAAAATAAAAATTAGCTGCAGTAAAATTAATTACTGCAATGATTTACCCTTTGAGAGACTGACTGCAGTAAATTTAGAGCTAACAGAGTATGACAAGAATAGACAAGCTCACCTCAGATGACCTGAAATCCACTAGTTGTCATTGGCCTGCCCAATGTGGACAGACCTTTACGTGCAGCAAATTAGTACCAGGCAGGGCAACAGCTGCATCCAAGGTAGGAATATTTACATCTACACACCAGAGCTGCTGTACTCAGTCAGCTGCGGCTGAAGTCAATGAGCTCAACAGAAAGCCCTTTAATATCCCACAAATCAGCATACGGCACCCCCAGGGACCCCCTGCACTATGGGTGCAGCACGGACAGAAGCTCAGAAGGTACTTGGCCTTAAGGCCATTCGGATGAGTCCAGGGCTCTCCTCATTGCTGAACTCCATGGGCATCATCAGCTCCAGCTTTTCTGTCATCTCTAATCGCTGCTGTCCTATAGAAGTCCAGACGCTCTGCACCTACTTATGCTAAAATCATTACAAGCAATCTATATTTTCCTGTAAAGATGTGCTGTTTCAAATCTATTCCATTTAAATAGTCTTCTTCAGACAGAACTGCTGATTTTATAACTAACAATACCGAGCAGCCTTGCCTGATGGGCTCTGCTGATTTGTCTGGCTTTCCCCAAACTTCTTGCCTTCAGGACACCTGCCTCACATCCTACATTGATCTTTCAAAAACAACTGGGAAAATGCCCGTGTCCGTTTTGATTTACATATTGGTTGCTTTTAATATGATTTTGGGAACAAGTACAGCCTTGGTAGAACACACATTGTGAGAGATTTATGACACTTCTAATAATTTATTTGGAGCCCCTTGTCCCCCTTGGAGCAAAGTTAGCAGACGATGGTGAAATGCAGCATTGATTTTCTAAGCTGAGAGAACATCACCTGCAGGAGGAGACCAGCGAGAACACGACGGCAGCCTGGCATGGGTACAGCTATGCAGGCCAGAGGAAAGCAAATATAATCTGCAAGTCCCTTTGTGACTCAGCTTCTATGCTGTGCCTGGCGTTTGCTAGAGTTTACAACTTTCCTGGAGTGAGAAAGATCCTGTGTATTATCACTGCTAAAAGACCTTCAAAGTGCAGACATACGGAGATACAGTGCTGACTCCACTGAAGTGAATTAATTCACACAGCCTCCCCCTCTTCCTCTTGCAGGGCACATAAATAGGTTCAATGCAGAGTCTCCTAAGAGTTTGCCTGAGGCAACCCATAGATGAGGTATCAAGTCAAAGAAAAAATAATCAGGAAGCCTGAAACATATTGCAAGCCTGGGAGATTTCTGTTGCCTGAAGGCACTTAAGTACAGGCGGAAGAACACATGACGTATTTACACTCAGCCTCTTCAGGAAAGGGACATACACTGCTATTTTATGAGATGTTAAACATATCTTTCAAAAATGCAGCTGTGCAAGAGTTAGAAATGACAAGTACCATTTTTCCTCTCCCTCTCAATTATAGCTAGCCTATATAGGTATTAAATAACACCCACTGCTTCATTCTCCTTTCATGCCACTTTTATTCCAGAGAAATCACTTTGATGGAGTAACTCTTTACTCACAGAAGAGAGGATGAGGAGACAACCAGCTATGGCATCATTACTCTTGCTCCAAGGTACTGCCATCTTCCAGGTAGCACAAATCTTCAACAATGAAAGGTATCATACATTGTCTGGCACCCTACTCTTTAAAAAGCTAAATCAAAGTAACGGATATCCTTCTCACTGCTTACTTAAGGTCTAAAAATAACAGAATAAAAAATACTGCTTGCACAATACAAATTAAAATGGGCAGTCTTCTGCAGGTATCACTTGTTGCTCAAAGGGTGAAAAAAAGTAATGTGTGGAGAGACTTCTTAACCTTTGTTTCCCTGAAAGGCTTCAGGTGAGTGAGCTGGCATGTGCCACCCCTCCTCTCAGCAGACAGCACGGAAAAGATTCAGTCCCGCTGATTTACGTTCCCCTGAAGTCCTGGAGTGGTTGCTGGCATCAGACATAGGACACACCAGCAGTTCTTCCAAGAAAAGCTTTATGCAGGCTGTGACAAAGCCCCACTAAATATAATGGGGTATTTACCTGACTAAAAGCTGGGATGTTTGGATTTGGGGTGCTTTGGATCAGACCCACCTCGACTAACCTTGCTATTTACAGACTTCAGTAACACGTGGCTGGATAATTTTCCCCCATTTTGATGAAGTTTGAGTTGCTAAAGGTAACCTATCCACATCTGCTTCCAACCTTCCAACATCCAAGCCTTCAAAGAGGTCCATTTATTGGGGAGAGCGGTACTTTTTAACACCATTCCAGTATCACATCTCTGCTGGCTGACACGCAGCCAGCCCGTCAGCCTGCAAGTCTTACAGTGTGTGAAGAGGCTGCCCATGAGCACCACCTCCACAGTAACTGCAGGACTGTGTTTAACTACAAAATCCTTACGCCTTCATCCCACTATGCAGATCGGATACTTTAAAATCAGCAAAGACAGGGACATTCACAAGGGTCCAGTGGCAGGTGTTACTGACAGGCTTTAAACAGAGTCCTCAGTGCTGGGCAGCTTCCCTTCATCTGAAACTAGTTCTCCTCTGTCAAGGTGGTCAACCGGGTTTTAGCCAAGCACACGGGTTTTCACAGGTTAATTCGTATTTGCAGTGCAGTGGAATGGTTTGGTCACACCAGAGCACCAGGCACTATTTCCACCTGCAGTTGACCTAACACTGAGAGGAAAACACCGGTCCTAGTTCCTCACTGTGCTAATTCTGCATCAGAGATGCAAAGCCTTTCACTGGATCCTCACCCCTACTAAGCAGTGCAAACCACCTTCAGGCAAGATGGAAATCATCACCCAAAATTCAGTAAGACTTCAGTGCTGAAGTCCTTTGCCTCAGAGGTTTTTTTTCCACCACTAAGAAGTGGTATCTACACTGGGTCAATCTGCCCTACACACGCTGTGAGTACGGGGGTTTGGGAAATTTAACTTTTCTTCATAACCATCAGCATGATGACCATAACCACGGAACATCTCTGAACAGCTCCTGCTATAGAACCAGAGCTGGGAGGAAGTGTGTGAGATGGCTCTGGAGAACAGAAACACAAGGGGCACATTTGCAGGTCACAGTGTGTGGTTCAGCCTCTTGACTTCCATTAGTGTTAATGGGAAAAACACAGCCACGTCCCTAACCCTCAGGATGCAGCCCAAGAGAATATTTTTGCCTGTGAACACTGATTTAGCAGGCAGCACTGCTGCACTCAACTATTCCCTCCTCTGCCTTCATTTTACCAGCACAGGCACTGCCATGTGCTAGCGTTGTAGCAAGGCAGGATTTTTGGAAGCTTTATTTTTGCACTCATTTTCCCCGGGCTGGAACAGATGCAAAACCACAGCTCTTAGGTGAAAGGGCTGAGTACATTTACTGCAGAGTGCTAAAGACAGAAAAGAGTGGACACGACACATTAGGAAGGAGCTTGGGGTGAGGGGGGGAATAGGTGACAATTTTCACTTCATATACTGCAGGAAGGTACATCTGTCCCAAGTCTTATAATATACAAACTAGTATTAAAGAACTACATTTCCTTACTGATGTGCTTTACACTTATTATGCCATGTTACTCCTTCCACTTGCTTCTCAGTCACAGGGAGCCATGCAGTGACGTCCCCCTTCAGCTGCCATCAGGTTTTGTTCTGCTGAACTGCACGTACTGCCTCTTGCAGTACTTCTACCATGGGACAACGCACCAGGCTCTGGCTATGAAAACAGAAGTACCTCACAGTGTTACAGGCGCCTGGGTTTCAGAAGAAACCAGTGGATCAGCAGCAGCATAAAGCTGCAGGGGTGGAGGAGCTGCCTGTAGAATTCAACCCACTACATCAACTCCTAATGTAACTCCATTTTTTTTAAAGAGTGATGAGGAGAAAGTGACTTTTCTTAGCTACTTAGGGACATCCAGACAGCTTAAATAAAAGGGATGGCTTTCAACTTATTTAATGTTTGGCCCAAATTGATCTTTCATCCAACATATATCTGAGAAATGCATTAAAGTTATTTTTACAGTGCTTGCCGTAGTTTCACATTCTGCCCTTTCCAGCAGCAAAGCAAATGTCAGCGCTGGGGAGCTCTGGAAGCCCGTGCTGAATGTCAGAAACGGCGAGATCTGTAACTCAGAAGCCTTGAACTTTTAGACCATATAGGAGCCTTAATACCTGACAACTGCACACGGGGTTATAACTTGGAAAATGTCAGAGCAGGATGAATTTGGATTCCTTGTAATGAGAGCAGTGAAGAAGTATGTCCAAAAGTGACACATAAAGCCCCAGGGCAAATAAAGCCATCCACGTGCAGCTGTTACCAGCTGCTTCACAAGGAGATGCTTGTACCTGCTGTAATGGAAGTCACAGGTCCGTGATTTATTTTTTTTTTCTAAATACAATCTGGAAATTACTGCAAGAAGAGCCACAGTTAAAGATGAACCTAGTGATAGACTCACTTTATTAACCAAACTATACATGGCACACAAGGGGTTAGCAGGAACTAGGAGGTTAAACCAGCTTGAGCCATCATTTACTGTTGCCCACAGTCATTCACCACTGCACACTGCAGCAAAGCAAATGTTTGCTTCTTCATGAAACGGATCATCGGACAAATTTGAAATATCAAACTAATTCCTACTTGGACTCCAACAATAAACTTGTGTTTATCAGTGGGAGAGGGGATTCCTTTATTTAGATAGAAACCACACCTTATACACCTTACCTCCAGTCAGCATGTGCTCTAGAAGGCAGGATTTTCATAACCCAGGCAAGGGCAAGTCCTTCCCTCCCATTTGGATCTTAAAATTCACCTTCCTTAAGGCAAGTTACCCTTCCAAATATTGGCAGGATAGCTTGGTAAAAACTAAGCCTTCCAAGAAAATCACTGGCCATATCCTGTTGTCCTTGAATAGGGCATAAACACGCAAGTACATCACCTGGAAATGCGTTTCTTAGATTTCAGAGACTTCTGTTGATTTCACTGGAGACACTTAAACCCCTTCAACAAGCAACTGATACTTTAGTTTGTGTGACCACTGAAGACAGCAGGAGAATAACTGCTTCCACATGACACATGGAATAGCTTTCCCCACATACAAAATCATCCTCCTGAGCATTTAGGTTTCCAATCAAGTTTTTGTTCACTCCTCAGAAGAGAGATGCACACACTTCTTTTCTCTCAGTGTCCCAATATTAGAGAAAATCTGAAGATGTGCCTTTCCTATGGCCAATACAAACCTCTCACCATGCAAATACAGCAGAAAAGTGGTAATTTGCCACATGCTACAAACTCCTCATATTTAATCAAATGAAAACTCAACCTCAAATAGTTTTACTATTTCAGTAATAAAAGATTTTTAAAAATACGTTCTTGTTCTTTGATTTATCCTTTTGCATGCGTTTCCAGGTTGCTCATGCATAACAAATCAAAAGCTGATAGTGGCTCTTTTGGGTTCCATCAAGGGAAACTCCAAACGGTAAGCAGGCAGAGCTAACATGTGAAGTTGTCTCAGAGTCAATTTACAGCAGCAACATGAACCTGTGAGTGTGTCATGTATCAAACATGAAAGCTGTACTTAAAGGTACACAGAATTGCCCTGGTTTATCTTGAAAATGGGGATGTATCCATGCTGCTCATTTCAATTTCCACTACAGGCAGCACACTGCAGGCTCCGCCAGTGCCTCACGCCAGCGTTCAGCCTTTGCTTCATAATCCTGACTTTTTAGGAGATAAAACGTCCTCACACTCATTGCCAGCTTAACAGACAGCTGACAAGGAATCACTCACCATCTCTTCCTTCTTTCATTAAGAGCTTTCAACCTGCTACAGTTGTGACATTTTGCCCCTTAAACACCAATTACAGAAAACAAAAGCAAAGCTTGGCAGTTCTCCGTTAAGCCCATGTCCTTACATGAGCTAACAGCTGCCCTTTTGCTGGATGCAGCTTCAGTCTCCCGTTCTACAAACAGCAGCCTGGGGCAATTCTCCCTCAGAGCTCTTCCTTCGTGTTGAGCCTAGCCCTAGTCAGGAGTCAGCGCAGGCCCTCCAAGTCTGGGCACTAACAACAAGGTTTGTCATGGCAGGACCAAAATCAGTGATCCTGGGCTTCTTTATATGACACCGTCAGCGCAGCAAATGAGGACTGTGCACGTGGAACAGAGCATAGCCCTGCAATCTGATAACTGAAAGTAAACCCCAGCTGTCTTGCCAATGGTGGTACATACAACAGGCACCCTTTAGGTGAAGGAGTTACACAGCAGAGTTCAAGTGCTCTCTATTAATATTAGATGGTGCGTCCTTAAAGGCTACGGTCTTTGATATTCCCCCTCTCCCACGGCTGTGAAAAGCTCCGTTGGGTTCAATGAAGTGCACAGCAAATGTGAGAGAGCAGAACCAGAACCTGTGTGCAAAGAACTACGCAAACCGAGGTTACAGACACCTTTAATAGGTCCTTGAAGTGCTTCAGTTGAAGCGCTAACGTAGTAAGACTCCACCTTCACTATTCTCTCTGAGCTCCTGAAAACTAATAAATTCCTCAGAATTTCTGCTTCCCAATAATTGTCCACAATCAAAAGGAAAGGGATGAACAATATAGTGTTTGGAATCTTTGTTTGAATCTAAAAGGAATCTTTGTGCCCAGATTGAAATCTGCATTTCTCTGTGGATTTACCATTCATGATTGGTTTTGCAGTTTTCTTTTTTCCTCTACCCAAGACATAAGCATGGCAAAAAAAGTGACCAGATGCTTGGAAATACTCTTGAAAATGTTATGTTTTGAAGTCTTCGGAGAGAAAATGCTTATTCATTAAGATCATAGAATCATTGTTTTGGGTTGGAAGGGACCTTTAAAGGTCACCCAGTCCAACCCCCCTGCAGTGAGCAGGGACATCTGCAACTAGAGCAGGTTGCTCAGAGCCCAATTCATACTGAATTTTTAGCACATACAGATCATGCAGCTGTAAACAAAATAACAACAGAAATAATAATAGGAAGAAGCAGAAAACCTGCATAATTAAGAAGACACGTGAGAAATTATTGCTGGCTCACAATCTGCAAATAGCTGCGCGGTTACCAAAATACACAATGCTAACCACGATTTTTACTAGAAGTAACTCTACTGCCAATAGAACCAATAGTAATTTCAAGGTACGCAAAAACGATTGCGATTTTTCTGTGAGGCCGCTCTTAAACGAGAGCAAGGTCGTGCTTTACCTGCCGAGGGGTCCTCTCGGATTTACTTCGGCACCACTCCCAGTCTGTGAGCTCGGGTTTCTGGCTCTCCTCGTGGGACAACCTCCTCTCCGCAGCCTCCAGGGCCGCTGGCTCCTCCAGCCTCCTGCCCGCGGCCTCCCGGGAGCTGTCCGCCGCCGCGGTGCTGAACGCCGCGGGGCCCGCCGCGCCACTGCGTCCTCCCCGCCCTCCGCTCGCCAGCTTCTGGCGGGACGTAGGCTGACCATCGCCATCGTGGTGGTGGTGGTGGTTCTCATAGGATATTTTGTAGATTCCGTAACCTTGCTGGAAGGAGAGGTTGAATTCGAAACCCCTTCGTTTGGCTGAGCAGAAAGGGAAGAAGTGTTGTATTAGATGAGTCGAGGCCAAGAGAAAAATGAGATGATGTATGCCATAAAAATGACATTCTAAAACATGGGACACATTATTTAACTAGAGACAACAATCAGACAATTCCTCACCCTTAAAAAGAATGAATTGTCATGAAGAAAGACTTCTCAGATAGTATGTTATCATACCACCTTCTGTAATGCATTGCAAAGTTAACAAATTCCCAGAAACTGGTATATTATCTGTCATTTCCAAAAATATATGATATATGATGTTTTATGGGATGCATACAAAAAGAAAACATTTAAATTTTGTAATACTTTTTTTTTCACAGCCTGTTTCAGATATATTCCTAAAGATGAAAAATTGTACAAAATGATAAAAGTATTTCTAAGAATCTACAACAAACCTTCAGTATCAACAGTCAAGCAAGAAAAACAAAATTCTACAATAAAAAAAAATATTTGAAGTATTTGCATAATGAGGTTTCTGTATATTCCCCATTCTAAGTTCAGTGCTCCAACTGATCTTACAAAGTAACTGGACTAAAAAACGCTCAATCACAATTTATACCCATCCATTCTTCCTCCCTCCTAACGCAAACCACCAGATTCTTCATCCTCCCCCTTTTCCTCTTATATTATGTAGTACCTAAGGAAGAGCTTTTCATTTAGCTAGGGAAATCATCTTGCCACTAAATCTTTCATGCTGAATTACAAAATAAAAGTTATGGGGATACACGTACGCACCCGCCATTTCTACTCAGTTTGTATGCTTACTAGACCATACTTAATTGTGGGTGAAGGTCTGACCTTAGCAGGCATTGGATTACAACTTGAGGACACTCTTCCGTACAAACACCTGAAATTCACAGATCTATTTCAAAGAATTTTGTATGTGCTACTTTTCCACCTGTTGTCCCTTTATCTCTCTAAACAGCATCATTAAAGCCCCTGGAAATGAACTGCCTGCCTGATGAGCTGCAGTTATCCTCCCCAGGAAAGCAGATACAACAGTATCAGTCACAGCACAAGCCGTTCTGCGCTGGGAGAATGTGTCAAAGCAAGTGAAAGCCATGGGCGAGAATGGTTTTCCTCTGGGATTCAGGAGCTCGCTTTCTCCCTGAATGCGCAAGGAATGGCAGAAACTCACTCCCTGACGGCAGAGGACTTGCTCTCCAGAGAATGGGAAACACCACCCAGATCTGCACAAGGATTGAGCTCTTAACTTTTGCAGTTGGAATAGATGATCCTTGTAGGACCCCTCCAACTGGACTCTTCTGTTTCTAACTTTCTAAATAAACTTGCCAGCACTTTCAGTTCCCCTTAGACCAGGCCTCAAGGGACAACTGTATCAAGCTCTAGCACTTCAACTCTGACTTCTGCAAGATTAATGCAGAAATCTATCATTTTTATACACTAATAAAACTGCAGCATCAGCAATAGGAAATTAGAATTATTTTTCTGTTAAAGCTATGCTTGATAGTAATGATCATAACTAAAAAAAAAAAATCAACTCTTGCTCTATCTTTGCTCCTTGTAGGCTTCCTTACTGATATTTTTACCAGAACGTATTTATTTTATACAAAATACTGTTACTGACACCAACTCCCCACCCTCTTTACTCCAGGGTGTACTCCAGCTGCATGACACCCTTCCATACTTACTTTTGAGTTCTTCTGAAGACAGTCCATCTGAATTCCTTCTGCAATTAATGATGCAGCCACAGGGCAGGTGGATCCAGCGCTCTGACAGGACGAATACAGGGGTGACAGTGGCAGCCAGCAAAGTCAGCAGGAAGCTAAGGGTCTCAAAGGAAAGGCTCTGAAGACCAGTGATGTGCTGGACAACCATTTGTATCTGAAAAGCAGAGCATTTTGAAATTTAACTTGCAGCAGGCACGAGACACTTCCAGGAATAAACAGAAGATCTCACCATGACTGAGACACAAGTAGAAGACACATTGTCGGCCGTGTTTGCTGAGCCTCACAGTTTTGTTTCTGACAGGGAATGGAGAAAACACAGTGACTCTCCTCATTCTGCATTTCTCAGAAAAACCCTCACTTTAGCGAAAGGTAGATGCCTGAGCACTATTAAAACAAGCAATTCCCAATCCAAGCAACTCAGAGGATCCTGCTAGCTCGGTCTCTCCTGCATGGTGCTGAGGAAGCCCAGCTCCTGATGGGCCACAGGAAAGAGAACTGGCACCAGTCCGGGCTGTGCTGCAGATGCTCTGTGATGCTCCTTCCTGTGAGAGCAGCTCAGGTGCTGGGTCTATACACACCCCAGGGACAGGGATAACACTGTCCCAAACCCACCTTCTGTCTTTTCAACAGACTCTTCTCTAATTCTACATGAATGTACCTGTTCCCAAACATACTAGTGCATCCCCATGGCCAGCACTCCCTCCTGCCCCACCCCAGTGCTACAGAGATTACAAAGGTGCAAGCAAACTCCATTTTTCTCACAAACTCCCATTTGTAACCAGTCTGGCAGAGAACATGACTCCCGGTGGTGAGGTGAGGCACAAGAGCTTAGCTTTGTACAATCTGCAGACCCCAGAAAGCTCAACAAATGCCTGTCAGACTGCTGGCCATACAGAACAGTGGACCTTATCATCCCTGTATTCAGGCGATACAAGTGATGCGATGATGGGGTAACACATGGGTGAATCAAGCACTGCCAGAGGTGCTGACAGCCAGGTAATTTCATGTAGTGACACAGACCTGCTTCAAAGGACTTTTCTGGCACAAACTACACTACAAGGAACAACTGCAATGGCTACTGCTCATCTCCTCAGTATGTGGCACACCAACTCACACCCCATTTAAATGTAAGCAAACATTAGAAAGTAAAGCAACCTGAAAATTTACCATCATTGGGAGCCAGAGAATGACTTTTGTCAATGCAAGAATCAGTGAGAATCGTTTCTGGGCAAAGCCCACTGTGCAGCTCCTGCTCTGTATGCTGTTCACGCTGCGGGGCTTGGGTGCACCGCTCTCAGCCACACCTCTCTGAAAAACTGCCTCCGAGCCTGGACATGCACTCTGGAAATGCTTCAGGGTCTTATTCACAGGGTCCACTGGTGACAGAGCTGGTGTAGCCGTACTGCAGCCCGCAGGTGTCCCTGGGGTGATGTAGCCTCCCGAGATTTCCTGGTAATCAATGTGTAATAGCTGTTGCTCGTCTGAGCACAACAGCTGGTAAGTTAGAGGAACAGCCAGCACTGTGAGGAGGCAGAAGCACAGTGAGTAGACAATAAATAAAAACAAGATGTAGGAACTGGCACAGTCCGTGAAGCAACCCCAGGAGGTGGGGATGTACCTGCCCCAACCACAGAGAGGCAAAATGCAGATAAGTAAACTGACAATCCAAATGGTAAGGATGGCCTGTACCATGCCCACTCGTCGCCTGGAAGTGCTGCAGCTCATTGTCTCCGTTTTGTTGATAGTGTAGAAGTTGTAAGAAACTATAAGAGACCCTTTCAGGTTGCTAGAAATTCCCTGGAATAAATATATAAGTGCTGAGGTGGTGCACAGAGGCCGGGGGAGGACATCGCTTGACCACTGGGTGAGCATGAAAATAATCACTGGCACAATGCTGATCAAATCATCTATTGACAAAGAGGTGACAATCACTGAAACCGCAGTTTTGGTCTGCATTTTCAGCAAGGAAACTAGTGAATAAATGCTGCCCAGAAGTGCTGTGAATGCAATGATGAAAGTCAAGCAGAATAGAAAGACATTCAAAGTTCGTTGCTCGCCAGGCTCTTCCCCAATGCCCTGATTTTCAGTGAAGAGGCTCGTCCCATTCAGTGACAAATTACCAGGCGTTACCGACATTGTCCTTGGAAAATCTTTTTCTTTGCCTTCTCACGGACTCTGCAAGTTCTCCCCAGCTGAAACCAGAACTGTTAGCTCCACATCACAAGTTTCTTTGTTTTCCTAGACTCTCTTCTGTGGCATCTGGTGAAGAAATATTCAGGTGGAAGCACCCCTGATAACCAGAACAACTCACACTCTTGAAAAATCAGGCAACAATGAAGTATCAAAGATAGTGAAAGAAATGCAATTCTTCATAATCCTTTCAGTGCTGGAAGATGTTAATTTAGGCTCTTCAGGTAATAACATGCCATTCACTGTTGACAGCTATCAGGCAACGTGCCTTACTCACGAGTTCAGCTGAAACGAAGGCAGAATATCAGGTATGTTCAAGCCCTAGTAGCTCAGGGAGAAATATAGTAGAAATGAGAGGCTGTTGGATTCACCCTGCGCTGTGCTGAGCTGCAGGAGGGAGGAGTCAGATGCAAGCAGGATAGCAGAGACGAGGGGAGCGAGGATCTTCCCAGCCCCAGCTGCTGCTTAGCTGGATCAGAAGGCTGAAACTGTGTCCCTGCTAAGCCACACCTCCGATGCCGACACCGAAATCCAATGCAAATACTCAGATCTGATGTCAGCCGTAAATGTCATTCCCGTAAAGCCCATGGCTGCTCCGGGGCTGTGCATCACGAGCCAGAGCGCTGCTTTGATTCTTTCGCACTTCTGTACTCCATGCTTAGCAAGGGGAAGAGCCGCAGCAGCCGTTGGGAAGACAGAACAGGAGAGTTGTGTCTGCTCTGCCCTTCTGTGGTCCTACTCCCACGGCAAGCATGCGTGTGCGCGCACACACGGCACACGGATGCCAACCGAACCATTCGGAGTGACAGCTTTGTGTTAGGGACAGGTCACTGCCCTGCCTGCCAGCCAGCTGCTGCCCGCCCGTGTGGCATCTCGGCTCCGGCAGGCGGGTAGAAAACTTTGGTTCCCAGCATGAGTCCAACCCGAGCCACATCCAATGCTGACGGGCTGCTCTGGCTGGATACACCGGCAGAATCACAGCCAAGTACATTTTGGCACATTACGAATGTTTTCTCTTGAGGGAGTGCAATACTGGCAAAACCTCCAAGGTGACAATTTCCAACGCTCAGATGTTAAGTGGACAGAGAAGTTAAATGTAATCTTCTTGAAGGACTACATCCCTCTTTTTGGCACCACTCCGAGTTCAAATGCATGATGGGGATGCAGAACAAAGATTTCCTGATTAAGCGTACCGTTGTGAGGCTGCTGCAATTACTTGCTAGTCTGGGTAACATTACAAATCCACTCAGTTAGAAATCTGTGTTATTACCAACGCAATCCTTGCTCTGTTCCATCCACTTTGCCATGCATGAGCTGTGTCAAGCCAACAGCTGGACTTCTCAGGTGTCCTCCCTCCTGCCAGGCCAGGGCAGGGATGGAGGCAGCAATTCCCAGAGGTGCTGGAGCCCCAAACAGGACAGGCAATGGAAGAGAACACACAGGCACCGCTGTGTTGTGTGATCAGAGCCCCAACACAGCAGAGCTAAGAGCTGCGAGAACTTCATTTCTGATTCTGAGCTGCCCTGCCATATCACCAGGAAGGCTTATGCCCTCAGAGCAGACCAGGTCTTCCAAGCAAGCCCATGTGCCCCATGCAGCCGCAGAGCTGCCCTCGGTGCAGGACATGTCATAAAGCCACGTTCCTCCCACGCAGCCTGACCAGAGCCTTTGCCTTTCCATTCTCCCTTCCACATCACAGCTGCCACTCTTTGGAGGATTCTGCGCTATTTATCAGGACCAACTGCCAACCCTCCTGCCAGAAATTTGCAGAAGAGAGGAACATCCATCCTGCCTACCACAGAAAGCACAGTTCTGGATCTGGACCATCCATCTGGCCTTTAACTGTACAGGATTTGACTTGGCTTTTCTGATTTATCTGTCCTGCTGGACTATTGATTGTTAATCTGCTGTGCCAGCTAAAGGCCAGGACTCATTTCCTTCTATTTACAAATCACAGTCACCTCTGCCCCCGCAAGTCAACTTTAAATTAAGGACAGTGTTCTAAATCTTACGATTAACAGCATGAGGCGGGTCAGAAGAACAATCAGGAGGTAAGAAGGGAAAGCAGCATCATTCGTCCTTGTTTGGCCCTTTACTTTTTAGCCCGGCTTCCTCAGGAGACACATGGCCATGCTGCCTGAGTGTGGATATATGCGTGTGCAGGTCTCTCTCTTCCACTCCCCATCCCTCAATTCAATTTGACAAGATGATCGTTTTCATCTCAATCTGACGGTACCAAAGCTATGAAGTTCCCAGAAGTTTTATGAAAATGAGCAGCTGAGCAGAGGAGGCAGATCACAGCAGGCTGCAGCAGAGTTCCCCCTTCATTTGAAACCAGCGAACACAAAGCAAAGGCTTTATAAATACTCCAGCCATAGAGAAAGCTTCAGTTGAATTGTCAATTAACCTGGATGCTAAACTGCAGGAAATGAACTTCATCCACCCGGGCATGTCATAGTGCTTCCTCATAGGGGATCAGTTGCTTTCAGTCTTAAATTCCCTGTTCCCATCACCTGTGCCATCTTCCTCTGCTCTTGCCACACTACTGCCGGGTGTTTAGAAACAATCTGAAGGATGCTTGGGAAATTCATTTTCCCTACTTCAGAAGATTTTTCTCCTCTATCTGGTGTCACTATACCAACAAATTTCCTGGAAGTTTCCTCAGTACCATCCTCTTCCCATATGTTACTGATCCTGCTTTACTGGCTGGGTGCACACAGCCTCTCTGCAGCTTTTTGGACACTTTGGCGAGAGCAGTCCACTCTGGGCCTTCCACTTGGATTTGGAAGGAAATGGGAAATGCTCGTCAGTGTTTTTAAGAAGAAAGCCACTTTTATTTACCACCATACCCATCCAAGGCAGATGATGTATTGCTCACTTCAGTTTATCTTCCCACAGAAAGTGTTTTAATATATAAACTGCATCTTGCCTTTTTCTGTGGCAGCTTTTACCATAACTTACAATATGCTGAAATGCTCTTTCCCCTGGTCATTTTGTAGTTATAAGCCAAAGGTATTAAGAGCAATGAATTCAAGCAGCTTCCCTTATTTATCTTCCTTTAACACAACTGATAAATTCTGATAAAACATGGACAGAAAGATCAGTTTCATCTTAGAACTCACAAGAGAATTTGGTTGCAGTAAGAAATAATCAACTCTACAAAGAGAAGCATGACTCCGTACGCAGCATTGCCTCCAGAAACTTCACCTGCAGGCCCAGGAAGGTCTAAGCTCCAAAACTTCTCATGTGGCTAGGGAAAATAAATCTGAATCAGATTCTCGGACTCTTCTAAAGGACAAGTTTCTATTGCAAGCTTTCAGAATTTCCAGGATCGCTATTTTTGTGGTTGTAATTTCACTCCTAGATTTCCCTGGAATTCATGAACAGACTCAAGTAGTCCTGGGGGGTGGTAAGGACAGGTAACGAGCAGAAAGCTAGACTGAGCCATCACAAACCTGCTTCTCCCCACTTTTCTGAAGAAACAGTGCTAGAATGGAATAACGCAGCACTGCCAGAAAGCCATGGGTCCTTATCTTGCAGAAACCAGGAGAAAGAAGACAACACCTCTCTCTGCTGCTGTGTCCTTGGTTTGGACTGTGCCAAGGCAGCCATGACTGTGTAGATTAAGATCCTTACTACCTATTATTCCCTTTCTTCTCTGCATTTCGCCTCCTGAGTTACAGAAGGTTCCTAACACAAATACTGTCCTTTGCAATATCGGCATATACTCCTTATCCCACAGTGAAATCTCTTTGCTAAGGAATGATCACCAAGAGAAGATACACTAGGTGTGGAAATCTCCTCTCTGGCCTCATTTCAAACAGCACTGCACAACCATCTCTCTTTAAAAGAGGAATCAGTGCTACTCGACAGCCTATGAAAGGATTTCCAAGAGACACACTGCATGTAACAATTCAGAAATGCTTGTAAAGAGAATCAAATATTCACCATTCATAAAATACAGACAACAAATAGGGTATTAAAAAATTTATCCCTGCAATAAGCTAAGCTTTGACTTATGTTTTTGCTTCCTGTTGTCACTCCAGAGAGTCAAGGTTATTACAGCAGCTGTACAGATATTTCATTTCAGAAGGTGATATAACCTCTGTGCCAGGCATAACTGTGTATATATTTATATAATACCATAAATGTCTTTGTAATTTGTTCCTCAGTAGCATGTGAAAGAAAATATTTTTTCCTAGAATTTTTTCAATAGACTTTTAAAAAGATGTCAAACTACACGGTAATTTTTGGTCATTTGATCATTTTTGGACTCAGGCATTGCCTTCAGACACAAGATGGTTAAACTGCAGCTAATTATTTCGTCTAGTTATTTGCCTCAGACAAACTAAATCAGTGGTGGCTTCTAATAAAAGGCAGATACTTTTATACTTAACCCATTTCTGGTGCAGCTGTATTGCTGTAGGAAAAGGGTGCTTACCGATTCGGGGCAATGAGAACAATGTAAATCAGAAATAATTCCATTAAAGCTAAAAATGTGATTTCATTCACATACTCATTATGGGCTAGACTGCACCAGCTCTAACTCAAGCAAAACAGAACCGTGCTGGGCAGATGCTCCTTTCGAAACCAAGGGTTATAGATCCTCAGCAGCACGTCACTGCCTGTCCCTCCTCTTCCGCTTACTTCTGGCCCACCTGCTCAGAGCTCCCCAACTCCAGGTTAGTGCTTCCGAGCAGTACATAGAGACAGAAAACTGAGACTGCAGTGAGCTGATTTTTTTGGGAGAACTACAGAATAAATAAGAGACGAAGTGAAAGTGAGTGAGACTCAGAGCGTTCACATGGCCAGGTACCATCACGGTGTGCACCCTTCTCCACAACTTTCAGAAGCCCACAAAGAGCACGTCAGTGAGCAACGAAAATAGTGCCAGTGTTCAAGTGAGGCACAAGATGGTTGAGAGGTGAGCATGAATCCGTCCGGGCAACACTGTGTGCACACTACCAGAGATGATTAAGTGCTGTTATTCAGGAAAGGTCCAAAGTGGGACCACCTAGAAGAAAAACAAGCAATTGTGAGACACTAATTACAGGACGACAACGCTGAATGGGAATAGGTAACAAGTACGCAATGTGCACAAGGAGGAGAAAGGGACAGTTCTGTTCAGGAGGGTGTTACTTCTCTGGTGGATGGCAAGATGGAGACGTGGTAGCAAAAGCTGCAGCTACCGAAGTGGAGAGCAGCTCAGTTCTAGATAGCATGGATGGTGAGAGGTTCTGCCAGGCGTGGCATAACAGCTCTTGAGAGAAGGCACTTCACAGTGTCACTTTATTGAGCAGCCACTGGCTCTCTGAATTGACAGGAGGAGGCAGACAGCTAGCAGAGAGGCCATTCTTCAGTACAGCTCCTCACAATCACTGTTTGCTTTCTAACAGAGAGCACATTGGGCTTGGAATATAATTCATGGAACAGCACGATATGAATGCTTCTTGTTTTGCTGCGCAGCTCTCCTAGCAGTAGAACACCCATCATGCAGCTGTATTAGTACGATCGTACCTCATCACCAAGCAAACCCAGCAAAAGCAACATTGTGCTCGGTAATTACTCCTATTTCAGACGCGGCAGAATGTATGTAGCACATGGGAGAAAAAGGCAACGTTGTGCGATCTGGCAGGAGCTGGGCAGCAGCAGTAGCACACCACTGTGGAAAACGGCACCGAGAGAGTTAACTGGAAAATCCAAGCAGCTGGCAAGGAACAATTATCCTGAAGGGAAGGAGAAGAAGGCAGCACATGCCTTTGAGTGACCCAGCTATGACCCCACCTGGAAGCAGCAGGACAATCAGCTGTCTGTGTAGAACTTTCTCCAACAGTAATAACATTAATGATCGCAAGAGCCATTTGTAATCGTGTTTGCACATTTCACTGCCTGTTGTAGAGTCTCACGAGCTCTGCAGCAGGTTGTCTTAGCCCTTTGTCTCTCTTTCCATCGTTACTTCCTCACAATCTTCTCTCCCACTCACCTTCCAGGAAGGCTGAGTGAGCAGACTGAGAAATTCAACCCCAGGAGTTCGGATGAAATCAAGTTCTAATGCGTGAAGCTTGAATGCTCTGGAATCAAGTTCTGCCTCTACAGGGCTAAGAACACCCATTTCCTGGTTATCCCCACTTTTACCTATACCAACAACACTATTCTCTTTCTAGTGCTCACCTGTTTCTTGAAAAGACACTATTATTCACCAGATATTTCTACAAGAAAACCAGTGTTTTAAGTGTTGCTTTACCCTGAAACCTCAAGTATAAATGCTGTCATAAATGATACTCAAACATGGACGTGGCATAGGACACAGCTTACCGCATGTCAAAACAAAGACAACATTTGCCAGGCGCGTCACATTTTACCAAATTATAATACATCATCTTCTCCTAGTCAGTAAAAACAAGCTTTTGTTAGGTATTAGCTTTCCCTTTCACTATTTGTTTTCCTCCTTTTGTTAATAAAATATGGGGAAATAGCTCTTAGAACCTGTTTGTACAGTACAAAACCCAGAGGATATAGAGGAATGTTAATGAATGTGACACGATTCCTAGAGACAGTGTAAACACAAAGCCATAAGGCAAAACCTGTTCTTGCTGCTCATCTAAGTAAATTCAAGCATTTCCAGTAAGTTACTCAGGGGAGTGAAGACAGGCTATCCAGCTCCCTAAAGCAGAACAAAATCAACCCAAACTCCTTGTGACACCCGGGTTCCTAAAAGCATCCACCCAAGTGAACACACAGAACCCCTAATTTTGGTGTTTCTTGTTTTCACAGGGATTTTAGAAGCCTGCCATGGGGCTCAAGAGACTGTAGAATGGGCAATTAACTACCACAAGTACTTCAGTGGACTGGGTAATGATTCAAGTAAGCCATGCACAGGAACCCTACGTCAAGGAGGGACAGGACAGCCACCTGCTCTGACACTTCTAACCCCCACACGGGCCATGGCAGAATATGCTAAATGCCATTCAAAAATCCCAGTAAATCCTAGTGAAGAAAGCTATAAAAGGACAACAGTCCCCCTTCTTTCACAGAAGACACCGACAGTGACTTTCAGTCAGATTTCATTAGTGTCATTGCTCACAGTACTCGCAATGAATGAGGCTCAGAGAACCACCTACCAGTCCAGAGCAGTTTGAATCTGCAACAATCCCCATCTCTGTGGCACAAATATATCTGTATTTCTTGAGAGTCTCTTAATTCGTAAGGACACGAGCAGTTTGATTACTTTAGCACAGCAGTCCTGCTGTCTTCATCAGACTGCACTAGCTGGAACAAGAGAAACGTGAATGAAGCTCATCTACTCAGCCTACTCCAGTAAGAAAATTAATCAGCTTCATTGGAGGTGACACTGAAGAACTATTATCTAGTTTTTATATCTGATGTGGTATTTTAAAAATTATCTGAACGACTTTAAAATAAAGTTCTACATAAAGGAAAAAAGGTAACAGGATCTACATCACCCATGTACATTTGAAAATAGTATCCCTTAGATTAGAAATCTTAACACAGCAATAAACTCAAATGATGAATGACAGTTCTGTGAAACTACACAGTCCTGGATGTAACTACAGAAAAATGAGCACAAGACAAAGAACACTAAAGGAGCTTCAGAGGCTTTAAAGCCATCTGACTAAACTAACAGGATCATTTTACCACTAGTTCACAAAATTATAAGTTGCATGGATGTTTTAATTCAGCCTTGAAATTTTTAATTTTACATCTTCAGTAATTGAAACAAATTTTAAGAGTCTGTAGAATTCAGTTTGGCAAGGACGTGACAAGACATCATACAGAAAATAAAACTATATCCTAGATCCACACACTTATTAAAGAAAGTCTTTTGCACTGTAAAAGGAGAAGCAGGTATTTGCAAATGCATGTGCCAAGCTATAGGCTGATTCTGCAAACCATTTTTCTATGAGAAAACAGGATGTAATTAAAGACATTTTCCTACAAATGTTTGTATTGCACTAGGCTCAGCCCCAGTTACGATATGCCCTAACGCCATCTCACATCTCACCTAAGAAAGCCTGAAGCCTTCCAGCTCTCTCCCATGCTGCAGAATGTCTGCACGTAGATCTTGGAGGGTTCCTTGGTCTAGTGGTCATGGCAGTGTTGGATTGACAGTTGGACTTGACGATCTTAGAAACATTAAGGTTTGAAAAGACCTCTATGATTCTATGATTTTCAGTGCTGCTCTCAGATAAGAAATCAGCTCCTTACTTGAATGGTGCAACAAACCACACCATCTGGAATACAAACCAGCATCCTTCTGTGGTGTCCTCCAGGAGACAGCGTTAGTGAGGAGCTGGTTTTGTTCCTCTGCCTTGCTCAAAGCAAACTACATTTGTTTGTACCAAACAGAAAACTAATAAATGTAAAGAAATTAAATCTTAGTTTGGAAATTCCACCTTTGTCCTAATTCCTTTCCGGCTCAATTACGCACACCCTGAAGCAGGGAGTTTTTGTTTACCAACTTTGGTGAAATATACACCAGCAAAGCCCAGCAGGCTTTTAAAACTCTGTGTTTACTACCAAATTACACACACTGTAATTCCAAGAGAAATGAGACAAGGGTGTGATTATTTCCTAGAATTTTCAGCACACCTATAACGCAGCTTTCGTCTTTGATACTGCAGTTTGATCTTTCCCAGTAAAGGTATTTAGGACTGCTAATTTACAGAAAATTTATTATCATAAAAGAATGATCAGATTAGGAGCATGTAGAATAACAACAGATCCAGCAAGAAGGGAAGAGCAGAGCTATGCCACTGAGCATCAAGCTTTCTAGTCAAGAAAAAGAACTCATGAATATTTTAATGAGATTGTGAATGAAACCCTCCCAAACTAGATAAAATTGCATTTAGAAAACAGCTTTTCAAATGCAGTGATAGGTCCAGCCTCTCTGATCTGCAATTTCTGAGACTCAGATTGTGATAAAGAGACTGCAGAATCCAGGCTTAGGGCCAATATTGACTGGACAAGTGTGTCAGCAAGATACTGAGATAACTGTGGAAAGCCGTGCTGTAAAAATCTTACTTTATCAGGCTAGACGAAAACCAGGCATCGCTCCTCCCAGAGATTAAAGTTTCAGAGAAAGAGAAAAGTAAAATGCATGAGAAGAGGGTTACCTTATTTTCAGAAATGGAATCCTTTCAATTGCTATGTTTATCTTACACCCGAGACTGATGAAAACCATAACTAGGTATTTGTAGGGGGAAGGCTGAGCGCTCAAACGTTGCTGGTGGTGTGACCAGGAACACGGCAGTCCCCTGTGCCGACACGCGCTCGCCACGCGTGTTTCAGTGAGCCCAGCTGGCAGCACGCAGGGAAGCACTGCAGCAGGCTGAGCCGCTGCCAGCTCAATTCTCCTGAACTACGTGCAGAAGTGCTGGAGAGGACAGGCAGAAACCAAGCCCAGGAGTCCCAGCTGGGCTGTTTCAAACCACAGCAGAAGTCTGAAATATCTCCTCTAAGTTCCTGCACTGCTCTTGTGCCCTGTCCACTGAGAAGCCATCAGGAACAAAGGGCTGAAAAATCCAAAGTCTGCATTTTTACTCCAAAATTCTCCAAGCATCTGGGCATCCACTCATGCAGCTGCCCACCACAGGAATTCAAACGCAGGCCTCATTTAGATGCTCCAAATCCTGGCTGCTTTGCCATGGTGCCTGGGCACAGAACCAGCACGCAGATCACATCTGGAGCTTTAAGCTATCGTCAATACTTTTTCTGCCACCCAAAACTCAAAAGACCCAGGAAATACAACTAAAAATGCACGTAACCGGTGTATTTTTCTAGTGAACAGATATTTGTGATTAGCTTGGAGAAGTCAAACCGCAGTGTAAGTGAGGCTTCCTCACCTCAGGAAGACAGGTGTGTTGAAGAGGCACGCTCCGGCACGCCGAGCAGGGGGAGAGCAGACTTTGGCTTCACTTCTTTAATAACCACATAGGAATAAATAATCTCAATTCCCTCCACACTCAATCTTGCATTCTCAGCAGTTTTAAAAATATCAGTAGATAATGGAAAAATAAAACATTCATGGTTGCAATCACAAGCTTTTCTGTCGCCCACAACACAATCAGTGTGCTATGGGAACCATCATCACTTGTCATCCTGCCAATAGATGCAGAAACCTTGACTCTTAACTTTTACTTTCCTGTAACAGTGATAGAAGATCTCGTCGCTGATAAGCAGAGGGGACTGGTGGAGGGTCAGCACCTAAGAGTGCTGGAGGTGGAGAGGTTGTCAGCATTAGCATTTATTTGTATCTTTGCTTTTTCTCCAGAAGCCCCCATCAGTACTGACAGTGCTTTTCAGAACAGCAATATCAAGCTAGTGAGCAGGTATTAAACTAAGTCTTTCATTTCCTCCTACATTTTATATAGGTAACAAATGAACATGCACCAGAAGATAATAATGTGGCCATCTGCACCATCAGGACTAATCAGTACCACCTTCAGTCTAAAAGACCCTTGAACCATCGGGACTCACGAGACTGATTTTCACTCAGTCCTGCCATAAACGCATTAGCCAGCATTACAGAAATTGGGTTTTTTATACACACAGTCACCCATGCTGTTAGTCTCTCATTTCTTCCCTTGTGTTAAATGAGGACGTCAAATCTAATCTCTGGAGAATTGTCCATTTCTTTTTAAGTGTTTTTCATCCCTTGTTCACTCATGTCTTCTGATTTACAGGAATACTCAGATGAACATCCCAAGTTACAGCAGGTCTCCTGATCGCAGTATGTTTCTGGAATGTATGCATTATGTATATACCTAAAGATATCCGAAAGGATGAGAAAGTTTGGGTTGGAAGGGACCTTTAAAGCTCAACAAGTCCAACCCGCTGCAGTGAGCAGGGACATCTGCAACTAACAGCAGGTTGCTCAGAGGGGTGTCAAGTTCCCCCATGTAAGCTCAGCGCCCAGAGAGGTCTCATGTGAACATTACCTGGTCGACAGAGACAGATTCAAGTGCTTGTGCTCTGCAAATACCAGAAAGGCAGCAACCAACAGTCATTCTGGGAAGGGAAGGGTTCCTTACTTCTCACCACTGGATGTTTGCTACATTTTTACCTGAAGGTATTAAGACAAAAAACCTTGCCAAAGACAAGCCTCCATGGAGCATACACAGCGTGCCCACTAGTCATTTTAAAACGTGTTTTAACCACCAGGAAAACAATCAATTATTAAATACCAGATCATAAAACCCTAATTTTAAACTATTTGACTACCACATTTTGCTTAGAAAGGAGCATAATTTTCATCGCAGATTTTTTCAGTTTGTAGGCATAAAGATTATTCTGTTCAATGCCACCAGACGCTTACTACTGAAAATCTAGTATCATTTAATAAGCTCTAAGCTGTCAAGTTCTTATGGCTGTGCAGTCTGAGGCTTTGTAGCAGTTAGCCTGCTTTAGAACATAACTCAATTTTTTGCAATGAAGAAATCAGAGTGCATTTTTTCTACCTTCTTGTGAATGTACAGCATACCATCATCAGTTCAGCAAAGCATTATTAAAATACTTCAGTGCTTAACGGATACCAATATTTTTTTCAAGAGTTATTTTACCAAAACCGTATTTGGTGCAATCATTTACCAGAAGCCTGTGAATTAAGATCAATACAAATATTTAGAAACAGTAATAATAGAAAAAAAAGTCCACTCATTCAAATCCGTAGTCACTTCTCTGCAATTATTTATTCAGAATGCATTAAACTTAGGTTACCCTAATAAATTTAAGTAAGAAAACATTCAAGATAAAGTCATAATATTGACTGTAAGGCAGCAAAAACCTGTGAAAACTCTCCTGTGAACACATGTAATTCAAAAGGGATCTATCCACTGACAAAGTCCCTTGGGCTCTGCAGTTTCCCCCAGATTGATTTTCAGTCAATTATGCCTTAAAAGTTGGGGTTTGATTGACATTATAAACACCCCAGCCTGAGGGTTAGCACCATGCAGGACATTGCTTATAGACTGCTCTTACACACTGACAGCAGTTTGCTTTTCTCTTACACATCCTACTGTTAATTTCCATTTGCTAAAATAATCCGGAAGGAATAATAAGATTCCTTCAATTCAGTTGCCTATGTGCAAACACTCACTCAGATCTAATGAGGAAGAACAATGGCTTTCACTGTCTGCTCATTGTGTGTCTCTTCAGTAAGTACACAGAGGAGTTTTGGGGTTGAAACAGAAACAAAACACGCTGTAATTATCATAAGAACTGACTCAAGGTCATCAGTTGTTTCTTAGGTAGGTTTTAGTGTGAGTTATCAGTAAAATATTTAACACCTTTGCTTAAAGCCACAGCAGATGACACATTCATCCCCAGGAACCACAGACTGGTTGAGGTTGGAGCTCCATCTGGTCTAAGCCCCCTGCTTAAGCAGGGTCACCTAGAGCCAGTTGTCCAGGACCATGTCCAGATGGCTTCTGAGTATCTCCAAGATGGAGACTCCACCACCTCCCTGGGCATCCTGTGCCACTGCTTGGTCACCATCACAAAGTGTCTCCTGATGTTCAGAGGGACCCTCCTGCGTGTCGGTGTGTGCCCACTGCCTCTGGTCCTGTCACTGGGCACCACTGGAAAGACCCTGTCTCCATCTTCTCTGCACCCTGTATTTGCAATTAAAACTTTTTCTGGTTTAAGTCAAAGGTGGCAACAAAGAGTAAAATATGCATTAACGCTTTTTTCCAGTGAGAAGACTGAGGATGCTATCTTTTCATGATCTGACCAACAGACAACGCTAGCTTTTTCTATTTCTGTTATGAACATAAACAGTCTTTGAACTGGAAAAAAAGGTTTCAAAAAATCAGCTGTTTTCCCGTGCAGTGAAAGAGCTGCTCTCGGTGATCTGCCTTGCTCAGACAGCTTTGAGCACTCCTAGAATACAGTATATAAGGAGGGCAGAGAAAGACACAGAAGACATCACAACATAGAAGAGGAACCTTTAGAAGGTAAGAATGACAAAAGGAAAGCAAATAGGAAGAAGAAAAAAAACACTATTCTCTGCCTTCTGTACTAATAGACTTTTTTCCTTCCACTTTCTTACTTTCATCTTTTCACAGTAGTTTGCTCCTAGATTTTTCCATTACTCACTTTGGAATTACTTTCATTCTCACTCCTCCATTTTATTTTCCCACACATCTAGGTCTTTTTTTTCCTGTTGCTTCTTTACCTTTTCCCCTTCTCTGTTCTTTCTCTACCCCTGTGTATCCTCTTTACCTTTTCTTCTCCTTCTCTGTTTTCCACATTCCAGTTCCCCACAACTTGTATTCCATGGCATTGAACAACAGGATCGTAATTCAAACACACTCATCTGCACAAAGAGACTCTGCAGTTACCTTTGGTCACTAACTGGTACCATTCCTCTTCAATTAGATCAACTTACAACAAAATGTTACAGTGCTACAATCCAACATCAGGCACTACATACAATTTTGGAAAGATAAATTGGGTGAGGTGATTTATAGCCTTATTCTGCAACCCTGGATTCAGGGACCATGCTGCCATCTCCACTAAATTCCTTTATTTCAATAAACAAGGTTACTCATTTCAGGACGGACTGCAAGGTTGAGACTCAACGTGCATTGAGGAGGAGGAATACACGTCTCTACTACTGATGAAATTAAACTGTGTGACAGCCATACCAGTAATTCACCATTCCACAAAAAGGAAACGGTCCTTTCTAATCCTCATAGTTGTTTAAAGAAACCATAAGGAAAGGTACAAGATGTATATTAGTAAACATGATTTTCTAATGTGGATAAACAAGAAAAATATTCACAATGGTCAGGTTTCATTAAAGCATGACTGAGCTAAGAGGATAAAGCCAGCAAAATTCAAGCTTACTGCAGAGACTTATGACAGCGGATTTGAAGCTTACTCAGACACTTATCTGATTTAGAGTGTTAATGTGATGCCAAACTGGCAAAAGGACTTGAACGCAACATTAGTTAAACACAAGAAAATTTTAGTGGTCTTGTTTAATTATAATGCTTTAACGTAGAACTTCAAACAGAAACCACAGGAGTGTCTTTACAAGCCCAGGAGTAACTGGAGGGTCCTGCTGTGTGCTGCAGTGAACCCCAAGACCTTTCCTCATGCAGCAATGGGGAGATGGCGCAGTCTGGTTCAAGAACAAAGCAGCACCTTACCTCCAGGCAAAGCAAGTCTGAAGTACAAGCTTGTAAAGAAAGTTTTGGAGAAATCCATTTATATAACAAAGGGAACAAGAACCCCAGTAAGGCAGCAGCACAGGATGAGAGCAAAGAAACACACAACTGCATTACAAGAAGAGAAACAATTACTGTAACTTCTTCCAGTTTCACTTCAGTGTTGTAATCAGTCTCTTCAATTTATCGCAATACAACCTAGCAAGACTTAAGACACCAAGAAAGCGCTCGATCATCTCCAGCAGCATGCTATCAACATTTAAGGACTGTCTTAGAGCACAGTATCTCACACCCAATCCATATCCAGCCTTTTGGAAACTCAGAGCTTTCCATTTCAAGGACTTACTTCCAGAAAGTCTTCTGGGGGTTTTGGTTAGTTTGGCTTTTGGTGTGTGGGTTTGGTTTTTTTTAGCTCTTCAGAGAAAGTGACAGATTAATGTTAAGATCATTTAATTTTCTGGAGTCAAAATGCAAAGTCAGGTATTCTGAGGGCTAGTCAAAGCCAGCACAAGGCTTTGGCTGATGTGTGACTGCCAGCCACGCTCCTAGTACTGCTTATTTCTACACCATCTTCTCTGTTCAGCAAAAAGAGACGGCAGACAAAGCTCCTTCTAGTAGCTTGGTAGAAAACCAAGGTTTTCTCTAGTCTAATAAACCGTGGGATTTGGCCTTGTGTCAATTCAATTACCAAAGATAGTTGATTTGTGCCATTTCAAGCTGCCCTCATTCATCACGTACTGAAATATCAGACTCCAGAGCCTATAGAAGGCTGATCAATTTATCAGCCACTTACTGAAAACCATTAAACTAATGTAGGACAGAGTCAGTAAATGCAAGATTACTGTTGCATTTACCGTGTTTTGTAGTCCACTCAGCTAGTCTTAGGGAGTGGTTGGGAAGCAGGCACCTTCTCGTCTCTGAGAGCTGATTTAGAATGAAATAATGTTCCCAGGTAATTGAACGTGTAACCGCAAAGTTCCAGACCCCAAGAACAGCATGTAGCGTTGCCTTCTGTATGCGAGGAAATATTGTCAGGCATGCAATGGAAAAGAAATGGAGTTTAAAAAAAGAACTTGGTAAAATGACAACTACATTCGAATCAGCTCCAAGTTTCCAGCTACTCTAAGTTTGTTTGACAAAGTTCTCCCATGCACTTCATTTAAAGGTCTCTTTCTGCCTTTTTAAAAAGTTTGCCACTACAGCACGTCAGGCGATCGCTTCAGATCAATCCCACCCTCTACTCACACAGCTACTACAGACTTCAATGGAGAGTCTGTCAAAGCAAGACTTGTCTTCCCTAATTATTCCATGTAACATGAGACACAAAGCTTTGTTTTCTCTCATTTCCTCTTCTGTCAGGTAGCACTATCTCATCCTTGGAAATCGGCATGGCTTTAGTAACTAACGGTACAAACAGGGACTCTCCAAAGGCACACCACTAAGCTGAACTGAAAAGGATTTATCTGTTGAAAAATGACAAGGGAAAACAATACAAAAAAAGCAAAATATTTTATTTTACCAGCCTATTTTTCACATAAATTAAAAAATCTGGATCACATTATCATTAGTTTATGCAACAACAGTCTAGTTTGTGATGAAGCAGTTTAGGGGATCAGAAGTGGTGTAAGAGCAATCCCTTGTAGGGTATCTGCTCTGCAGAGAACCTACTTATGCAATATACAT